>PVKA01053042.1:0-11443 GCA_004027165.1 Ctenomys sociabilis
TTTTTTTTAGGAATTTTTCTACTTCATCTAAATGATCTAATTTGTTATCATACATTTGCGCATACTACATATTCCCTTTTTAATGTATCTTCTTTATTCTCATAAGCTAAGTAGTTTTGGCCATCATTCATTCCCCTCTTTTAGTAATGTGAGTCTTTTTTCCCTTGGTCAGACTCGAAAAGTTTGAGAATTCTTTCTCTCCCTTCAGAGAAACAACTTTTGGTTGTGTGTATTATTTATGACATTTTACATTTTTGTTGTTTCCATTATCATATTTATTATTCCCTTAAACTCTTGCACTGGACTTAGTTTGTCTTTCTTTAGTTGAAAGATTAGATTATGTGTTTAGAACTGTTAATTTTCTTCGAAAAAGGCACTTATAGCTACAAGTTTTTTCTTTAAACATTAGCTTAATAGTATCCAATAAATTTTGATACGTGGTATTTGCATTTTCACTGAACTCAAAGCAATTCTAATTTCTCTTGTGATTTCTTCTTTTATGTATTGGCTATTCAGGAAGTATTTAATTTCCACACAGCACTGAATTCCTCAAATAGCTTTGCTCTTAAGTTCCAATTTCATTATTCTGTTGCCAAAGAAGGTGCTTCTTGTTCTTTGACTCCTTATGAGTGGATTGAGGCTTGTTTTCTGACCTAATATACTATCTCATGGAGTTGTCTGTACACACTTGGAAAAATATGTGTTTTTGTTGTTGTTGTTGTTGTTGGTTGGTGTGTTCTGTAGCTACGGTAGGGTTAGTTGGTTAATAATGATGTTTAGGTCTTATATTTTATTTTCTACCTATTTTTTCCTATCTATTATTGAAAAGAGGTTATTGTAGTAGTCAGCTGCTATTGATGAATTGCTTCTTCAGTCAGTTCTGTCAGTTTTTGTTTTATATAAGCTGAAACTCTTACTAAGTGCATATGTCTGTATCCCTATTATGATCTGTGCAATTTGCCTCTTATTATAAAGTATCCTTCTGTGTTTATGTACTAATTTTCCCTTAAGGTCCATTTTGAATTATATTAATAAAGGCACTTTGTTTCCTTTTTATTACCTCTTGCATGGTATACCTTTTTTAGCTTTTTATTTTCAACCAATTTTTGACTTTTATTCTAAAGTTGTTTTGTAAAAATAACATTATTTATCTTTTCTGCCTCTCTATCTTTTGAATTCAGTGCTTAAATAATACATTTAGGTGTTGGGGTGATAGCTCAGGCAAGTATAAGGACTCAGGTTCAAGCCCTGGCGCTGCAGGGTGTCCCAGCCCCAGAACCCCCACATACTGTGCTAGCCACCAAAATCATGTCCACTGTCAGCACTGGGAAGGCTGAGAGACAGGATCGCAACTAGTCTGCACTATGAAGTGAGAACTGTACCAAATAAGTAATATTTAAAAAGTCAAATCACATATTTGAATGATTATTGATAAAGCACATTTTATGTCTGCCATCTTGCTATTTGTTTTCTATATGTTGTGGCTTATTTTTGCTGTTGTTTGTTTGCTTAAATAGAAATTTTAGTGCACCTTACAAACCCCCTTGTTAAATCTTTGCCATATAGTTTTAAAATATATTTTTAGTTCTTTTCCTAGGTACTATAATTAGTGTCTTAACACAAATCTCATTTTATGAATATTAACTTTAATAGTATACAAAAACTGCCCTAAACATCTTCCATTTCCCCATTTTCTGGTCTTGTCATAGAAATTACATCTTTACACATAATAAGCTCATGGATACACACATTTAAAAACATTGCTGCATATATTTGTCTTTTTAAACTAATAGGGAAAGAATTATTAACAGCGATGTACTGTCTTGCATAATGTATAATTACTATGATTAATGGTCTTTTATCTCTTCATGGATATGCAAGTTAGTGAGTGCTTTTTCTCATTTCATTCCCTTGGGTCCAAGCTGGACACGTCTTGAAACGAGCACGCCCTGCAGGAGGCGAGCCCATTGCACGTCCACCCTCGCTGCACAGTCTTTTCCACGTTTTGAAGACATTATCCCACCCACCTTCTGTCAAGTTTTACAAATGGGAATCAGCTGTTAAATTATATTGAGGCTTATCTGCCCATGATAATTTGCTTTGGGGGCTGCTTTTGAGGTTCTCTTTTTGTCTTTAATACTGGTCATTATTTATCTATCTATTTATTTATTTATTGAGATGTAATCTTGCTATGCATTTCAGGCTAGCCACAAACTCACAACCATTCCCAGGCCTCAGCCTTCCTAGTGTTGAGAGGTATGCACCACCATGCCTGGTGATATTTGTCAATTTACCTATGATTTGTCTATGTCAGCATAAGTTTTTCAGCATGTGAACCTATGGCATGGGTGCTGTAGCAGGCATGAAGAGTCCCTGTTGGCAGCACAAAGCTGAGTCACCCTGGGGTGTCCCCAGCAAGTAAGCAAGGAGCATTCAGGTTTATTTGCAATGTTGGTATTTTGTGATAAATGAGTGGATTTGGGGCTGCAGTTTGAGCGCTGATCTCTGAGGTTTCACTATCAATGGTCTCTTAGTCCATGTACTTTTCTTGGATGTCACTGAGATCCTAATGTATAGATTTGAGATTTTTCCATTAAATTTGGAAAGTACTATAATTATTCCTTCAAACATTTTTCCTTCCATTTCTTTTTCTATTTTTCAAACATCTCATTACTGATGTTTTCTAAGGCCCCTGAACGTCTCTGTTCATGTTTCCTTTTACTTTGCCTTGTGCTTCTCCAGCCCTACTGGCTGAGTAATCTCTGCTGACCCATGTGAAGGTGCTGGATTTACTTTTCTTCTTTCTGCTCAGCTTTCACTGTGGCACTACAGTTAGTTTTTGTTTTATTTTGCTTTGTTTTAGTTATGATATTTTTCAGTTTCAGAAAGTTTTTGTTTTAAAAGTAATTTATATTATCTTGTTGATATTTTCTTTTTGGTAAAAACATTGTTGTAATGTTTTTCTCTAATTCATTAGACGTGGTCCCTGAAATTCTTTGAAAATATTGAAGATCACTGTTTTAAAGCTGTTGTGTACTAAGCCTACCAGGGACATTGTTTTACTTTTTAATTTTTTTTGGTTGGTACTTTATTGTACATGTGGCACACCTCTTTTCTTATATAACATAAAATATTTTGTTGAATGTTAGACATTTTAGTTAATATGTGGAAGCTGAGCTCTAAGTCCAGTCACTTACTGAAAATATGACTTCCTAGAGAACTTCAGACTTGGACAAAGTCTTCCCTACTCCCTAAAATAGTATGTTTATGAACCTTCCTTTTGTTGTGAAACTACTGGCTTTGAATTCTTGGGCCAATAAACAGAATAATGGGTGAAAGATGAGAAAAACTCAAGTTAAAATGCTACAAATCCCATTTTCCTACCAAGTTGGGTTGTACCTTCACTATCTTACCACAACATAGAAGTTTCTAGAAGAAACACAAGTTTGAGCTATAGCCATGGCTTCAGTTTCTGCTTGTGTTCTGAAGCAGCAAGTTGTTTTGCCTGAGCACTCATTATTTTAGAGGGAAGATGAGTTCTCCTAGATGCTCACCATACCTTTCAGCAAGTTCAGACCTCAGTCAGTTGTTTTGAAGAGGAGATTTTTGGTTCACCCATAACAAAAAAAAATTACATTTTAATTAAATAATTATGATGTCAATATTGATTGGCTTGAGAGATGTCTAAACAAATAGTAAAACACACTTCTGTGTCTGTAAGGTGTGTCCAGAGCACACTGGCACATGGGAAGGTGAACAGGTGGGAGACCCACCACCCATGTGTATAGCTCTATTTATTAGAGCAAGGGTGTGGATGGAACAAAGTGGAAGCAAGAGCTAGGACTGTCCTTCGGGCTTCCTCCTCTTTGCTGGCTGGCTGACATGAGATGAACAGATTTTTTCTACCACCTGCTTGTCCTGTGAGGTTTCTGCTACAAAGTCAACCAGTCATGGGCTGGAACCACTCACATAATGAGACGAACAGCGCTTTGCTTCAAGTCATTTGTCTCAGTTACTTATTGCAGCAACAGAAAGCTTGCTAATTCAGTAATTAATTAAATGATAAAATGATCATCATTTGGATAACAATTTTAGAAAATAAGGATTCCTACTTTCTAAAGGTGAAACAAAGGTGAGAAAATAAGCTGAGAATCAAACCTACACCAAATGCATGAGAGAGGTTGTGCTAACATAATATTTTCTAGTTCATGATAATTTGGTTTTTGATGAGGCACTGAAATGTATCAATATTTGAAATTATTTTCAGTGAAGTAGAGTAAGATATCCTGGAGGACACACTTTTGGAACACTCTGAAAAATTATATACGCCAGGCAATAGCTGTACATGACTGCTTTATAGCCATCTCTGTTAGGAAAATCTGTTCTTTCTTCTGGCCACCCCTTATTCTGCTAATGCCTCATAAAATTCGGACATGAAACATAAATATTCCCAACCATTTTGTGGTGATTCCACAGAAAAGAGAATATGGCTAAACTGTACTTTGGCGTCTATGCTGGCTCCCAAGACAGTGCATACTCAGGGGACACATCCAACCCCGCACTATGAGGCACCTCCCTGCTAGAATCCCTCCAGAACAATTTATGGCAATAAAATCTATGATGAAAAAAGACATTTCCCAATGCAGATTGACTTCAAATTAGGCATCAATGTGCCTGTAGGTAGCATAAAAATGAAATTGTCCAGAAAGCAATTTATATCTTTAGTGAACTTCAAAATGCGCAATAAATTCTGCACACTGGCAAACTTCAGTGGAAGACTTTTGGAGCACCAGCACTCCTGGGTGCCATCTTGGAGTTCGTGGGGACTACATGGGTTAAAAATGATAGAAGCACTCTCCGTTCCAGCCTCCCACAAACCTTCTGGCATGAAACTCCAACTCCAGTGTGAAAAGCTTTCCTTTCCCTTCCTCCTCCAGCAAGCTTTGGGGCTCGATTATGGAAACAGCCCAGAAGATCTCTTTAGCAGTAAAGGGAGAACATTTGCACAAATTATCTTGTTGCCTCAGTAATCTATAACTCCTAATGCGGATGCTTAGGGGAAAAGAAAATAGTGATTCTCTTCAAGGATAAGAAAGAAATATGTTGAATTGGGTGACTTCTTTTTGGCTCACTCCTGAAAACTTTAACTTAATGAAAAATGCTGCCATGGGCCTATTCTGTTAAGAAAATCTGGATGAGGCTGTGTTACCATCCATCTGCCCCAAAACTCCTTTCCTAATAAATGAAAAGGGGATATGGAGGAAGAGAGAAAGGGAGAGGGAGAGAGAATTTAATTGTGACATTTGGTTTACTGGTTATTTTCCCTAAAATCTGTGTGATGCGATGTATTGTTGAGAAGTTGGGATGGCAAGAGCTTATTAAATATTACAACGTGGAAGAGAAGATACAGTATGCCTCTGGACAAGAAAATACATCTTTGTTTATGTCTTAATACATTTACTGAGGATCCAGTGTGAATTTGGCAATATGAAATTGCAAGAGCACAGTGTTCTCCCTCTAAGAGCTTGCTATTTTATGGAGTTTAAAAAACCATGGAAAGATGATCTCTTACATATACAAGATTTTTAACTCAAGGACCCAAAACCTCCAGACCATAAGGAAGGTACAAGACATGAACATGTTTCTCAGACTCATTTTGCAAAGTCCATCCTAGAATGCTCCTGCAGATCATTTTCCTTGCAGCCAGGGGACATTGTTCTCTACTCATGCAGCCTCTCCAGCTAGATTGCTTCTTCTCTGAGTAAATGGTGACAAATATGCTGTTGTGTCTTTGGATTTAGAAAAGTTTCTTTTAGTGGCCAGTGAAGCAATAATGTGCAGTGTACAAATGCCATTGCCAAGGGATCTGTGAAGCCACATCATGAAACTTGTTCCAGGCATTTAAAGTCTCAACATAATGGCTCCAAACAGTGAAGGAGACCCGATGCTCAAAATCAGAGCTACGAATTCTCTGAGACTTTCCCTCTGAACATGGAACTCCAGAGGACAGAATTTGCTTTGGTTCTATGGAGGAAACTACTGCTTAAACAGAAGGGTCTTCTCAAACTCACAAAGGGAACCAGCACCCTCTTTCTCTGAGGCCCAGAAGAATCATATGCGACTTCATTGCAACATACAACTGTGTACATTGCTTCACATAACATTTTTAACCCCCTACAGTATAAGACAGTTAAAGGTAGGTATCTGTGTCTCGCTGAGATGTGTATGCCACCATAAACAGCAATATTGGCTTATCTTTAGTGAGTTTTTACTATGCACCTGCACTGTATTGCATGAACTAAATATGCAGCTTGTGGCCCATTGTACTTTCCATAGATGACTGTGAAGTTTTTATCTATCCTACATGCACTTCTGCAAAGAAAATTATCCATCCCAGTCATTTGACTCCCCAACTAGGGTGGGTTTGTTACAAAGCAGTGGCCAACCACACCCTTCACAGTGGTATAAGGTGGGTACTAAGTTAGTCATGACTTACAGATAAGAAATTGAGGCTCAGCCTTTCTGTTCATGAGATTTATTCAAATAATCTCAGTCCATGCCTTATATTTTAGGGTTAGACGGGGAGTGTTAGGGGGTCTGACTTTCACTCATGGGGCAGTGTGGATGCATTTAGATTCATACCAGAGCCATGGAAATAACACCAAAGAGGGTCTGATTTCTCTTAATGAATCTAGATTGTCCATAACTTCCCCCAGATTGCTTGTAACTCTAACTGCCACCGAGTGTGTTGCTGCCTCTTCTTACGGATGACACTCCTATCCTGGGAAAGCACACTGGAGTCACCTGTGAGTGTGCCCTGTGTAAAGTATTTTAACTCAGATTAAAAAAAAAACTAATAGATAAAAACATACAGAGATGTGGGTTAACTTGTGCTTTCTCCTTCCTTCTCTTCCCTTCCCTTCACTCCCCTCCCCTCTCCTGTCTTCCCCTCCCATCTCTTCCCTTAGATTCCTTTCCTTTCATGTGTGTGTGTGTGTGTGTGTGTGTGTGTGTGTTCCCGAGATTGAGCCTAGGCCCTTGCATGTATAGGCAAGAACTATACCACTTAAGTACAACCCTGTGTGATGCTTTGATGCATACCTACCATATTTCTCTGAAATAAGGCCAGGTCTTATTAATTTTTTTCTTGAAAAGATGCATTAGGGCTTATTTTTCAGGGAATGTCTTATTTTTATGTACAACTATTTTCATTTATTCATTCAAGCTTAAAAAATCATTTAATTGACCTTGTCAGATACAGAAGTCACATTTCTTGTTATATAGGACTTGCTTTATCTTGGCCTTATCCATCCAACAGAAAAGTATAAAGGTGAGCTACAAAAAGTAGAGCCATATTAATATGCTGAGCTGTAAAAGGCTCAAGTCAACAACCTCTGACACTGCAAGTCCTACAGATAACCCACTGCTATTATGGACTACTGGACTATATTGGGTTATTTTGCCAAATGCATACACCTACAATACTTAAATGGCAATGGAATACCATTGCCAAAACTAAACAAAAAAGGGGGATATAAATGAAGGATCATTTTGTATCTGTTTACACAAAATAGGATAGGTATGCAGCTACTTTCTCCTTATTTAATGAGAAGAAAGATTTAAACTATTAGTGTTTGAGCAGGATATCATGTCTGCATCTTGTTCTATGAATAACCACTACACAGACAACAATATGCAATGCATTAATTATTGAAACTGTCCTACTAATTGGTTTTAAAACTGTCTCCTTGCTGTTTCTTTCTCAACAAAAGTAATTTTAAAAATTTTATAGAATACAACTATTCTCCAAAAAAAAATCTACATTTAGTATTGTACAAGGTGCATACATGATATTGTACTTACAGACATTACTAAAGCAGATATCTCTTATCAGTAAATTAAGAGAGTGTAGCTGTTTCTGTATCTTATTTTTTATACCTGAATTATATCAAAGATTCAATAATTAATACTTTCTACCTTTTTATTTTTCTAGTGGTTGTCCATAGTACTAGAAGCTGACATAATATCCTGTCCAACCACCATTAGGGCAAATCTTGCTTCTCATAGAATTATGTAGAAGCATGGTGTATCTATCCCAACTGCACTGTCCATACACACACATCATGATTTTTCCTTTCTATACCCCTTCCTTTGTCTACACCTGTCAAAGATGGGCACTCCATTGTCATTCAACTAACTTAGGTGCCTGAACTCAACAACACAATCCAACACAGTCCAGCATTCCACAACAATAGTGAAGTAATCTGAAGAAGTTGTTGACTATAGCCATTTACAGCTCAACTTAATATTATGGCTCCATGTTGTATACATCATTTTTATACTTTTCTGCTGGATCATTAAGACCTAGATAGAGCAAGACCTATATACCTAAACATGTAGTTTTTGTTTCTGATGAGGTCAATAAAGTCCCCTCAGGGTTTATTTTGTAATCCTGTACCTTATTCTGTAGATCCTTTGTCTGTGTCATCCATGTGGATGAGTCACAGCCAATGCTTGACCAGTTTGCTCTCTGTGAGAGCCTGAGAGAAAGTTTTCTCTCCATGTTACTCTCCCCAGGTACACTATAGAAGTTCGATCTCTTTCCTCTGTGGTTGTATAATCTCCTTGTTCAGAAAGTTTGGAGCTCACCTGAGTTTCATGATGTTGCAGTACAGGTTCTCCTATGTCCTGAGTCTTCACTGACCTTGAAAGGCTAGGGCCAAAATGTTGGCTGGCCTTGAGGCTCTTCTATTTCTCCAATTCTGATCTGTGAACTTAGGTTGTTAATCATCCAGAAGAAAAGCTGATTAGTACCCTGCAGCATATGCCATTCACTTTGCCTTACCTGACTCAGTTGTTTTTAGTTGTTGTTGTACATTTCTATTTGTATATCTTCTTTTCACTTCTTATACTAGGAAGACTATATGATATTTACACATGTGTGTCTGGTTTGTTTCACTTATGAGTATATGTTCAAGTGGCATCCACTTAAATATAAATGCTTCAAGCTTATCATTCTTAATAGCTGGGTAATACTCCACTATATAGAAATACCACATGTTTTTCAACCATTCCTCATGTGATGGACATCTTGGTTGTTTTCAGATTTTGCTATCACTCATTGTGCTGCTATAAACATAGGTACACATATATCACTATGATATAATGTTTTCAGTTGTTCTGGGAAAATTTCCAATAGGGGAATAGCCGGCTTAAATGGGATTTCCAGTCCTACTCTGTTGAGGAGTCTCCACACTGACCTCCACAATGGTCATAGCAGTCTACATTCCCACCAGCAGTGGAGAAGTGTTCCCTTTTCCCCACAACTTCAACAATTGTTGTTGGTTGATTTCCTTATGATAGCCATTCTTTGTGAAGTGAGATGGCATCACAGTGTTGTTTTTATTTGCATTTCATGAATGGCTAGAGATGTGGAGCATTTTTTAATATAATTTTTTGCTTTAATTTTGTCCTCTGAGAAGTGTGTATTCAGTTTGCAATGTATTAATTTATCGAATCTGTCCTGTTAAGGTGTCTTAAAACTGTCTCATTGATATTTGTACTTCAACAAAATAAAAACATAAATAAAATCTACATTTATTCAAATACATTCATGCAACCTTTTTCTGGAGCAACATCATAACACTCCAGATCCCAAGTTCTGGATTGAATTTCTTGTAGAATTTCTTGCATTTTCTGTAGAATGATTGTTCCCATTCTCTCATGACCTTAAATAAGCATTTCTAGTCCATGTGGCCTGCTAGCAATGCACTGGCAACACAGCTGTCAGTGATTTTATCCCATGAATTCATTGCCCAAGTCATGACCTCTTGCTGCCTGGGTTTCACAAAGTTTCCATTATAAAAACTGTTAATTGAGTACTTATGGGAGAGGAGTGGCAGCAAAAATGACAGTTAAAAATGATAGTCTACACAAAAGTGACCAAAAATAATTGCAGCCCTCCAATTTCAGGGAATCTTTTTTTTTTTTTTATTTCACACAAGTGCATTAAATTAATCTGTGACAACATATGACATATTGAATCATGAAGACTCACATTAAATACAACCACATCCACTTGCCATCCAGTGCACACATCACTTGTGCATTGTACCTGTACTCTAGCTCATTTATTAGGCAGTAAGTCTTAAGTCCATCTGCTTGCATAGACATTTGCCTCACCTCCAGAGGTACTCACTTCACATATTTACAAATAATTCATAATTTACATTATCATTTAGGAATTAATGTGAACAATATTATCCATTTAGATTTAATTATATATATCATTTTATAATTCAAGATGTCCATCAGGTGTTGTAGTAACCAATATACTAAATCTGAGTATCTGGCTGATGCTCTTAACTGTGACTATTTTGGAGTAGGCTTATATTATGAGGATCCTGAAAAGTTATACTAGGGTTTATTTTACAGTCTGGTCTTCTTTTCTTCTTTTTTCTAATCTTTTTTTCATTTAATTTTATTTCTTTAGTACAGGGTCTTGCTACATTGCTCAGAGTCATAGTGACCCTCCTATCTCAGCCTCCCCAGCTTTGGGGTATAGGCATGCACCACCATGCCAGTTTTGGTGGACACTTTGGGGTGAGGCCAGCATGGTATGCAGTACCAGGGATCAAACCCAGGTGCTTGTGTTTGCCAGGCAGGTGTTAGACTTTCAACCTATCTCCCCAGACCCATTATTTTTATGGAAATATAGTACTACTTATAATATTTAAATAAGGTTAAAAGTCACAGTAGGAAAGTACTGATTCTGTCACCCAGTCTCCAGGCCCAGGGCCTCTGAATGCCCCACTTTCTCCACCTCTTCCTTCCCCATCACTTCTTGAAGGCACTGTAACACTTACAAAGTTCAGAGGAGGAACAAAAATGGATTTTTTACTTACTATAACTTAAATATCTGAAAGCTATAGAATATGCAAACCTACAAACTGCTAAATAAAACATTTTGTTCCTTTTACATAAAAAAAATGTAAGGACTAGAAAGACCAAATTTGAGTTTAGATTTTGCCCCATAATTCTAGATGGAATAAGATCATATCCATGCTTAAAACTTAGAATTGTGGTTAGCAATCATGTAAAGAAAGAATTCTTAAATTCTTTTTAAAAAAATAGCAAGAGGCCATGAAAAATCAATCCAACAGCTGCCGGATAATTCTGTGAAGAAAGAAATACTTCAAGGGGCCTGGGAGATAGCTCAGGGTTCTAAGCAACTGCCTGGCAAGCGCAAAGACCAGAGTTTGATCCCCTGTACCATATGCCTTGCCAGCCCCATGCCGAGCCAACCACCAAAACCAGGCATGGTGGTGCACTCCTGTAATCCCAGTGCTGGGGAGGCTGAGACTGGAAGATCACTATGAGTCTGAGCCACATAGTGAGAACCTGTACCAAATAAATAAACAAATAAATAAATATTAAAATCAGG
>PVKA01053043.1:0-11422 GCA_004027165.1 Ctenomys sociabilis
AAAAAAAAAAAAAAAAAAAAAAAAAAAAAAAAAAAAAAGAGAGTGTGAGGTTATGTTACAAACAACAAAAGTGTGGACCACAGCAACCAGTAACATAATTTTGTTTTGAACTAACAACTGAAATAATTTCCAAGAAAATCCTTAACCAGAAGTATCAGGATAATTGTTTGTCCATCTAATTCATAGACTTGTGACTTATCCAAGGAAATACAGCTTATTTCTTTTTAGTCTTCTGTTTTCATTTAAGTCCACAATTTTAATTCCTTTCATAGATCAATATTTATCTAAATATTAATATGTGCTTGAAAAAAAGTACTAATTTTGGTAGATTTCAATGAAATTAACTAGTTTTCAGTATCATATGCTCACAGCAGTTAAAATACAAACATATTTTATATGTTGATGAAGTATATGTATCTGCAGAAATTAGTTGACCTTGCACAGTTTATGTTCTTAGCACATCACAGTGTGAGGGCCTAGGTTTTCTCATACTGTATATAGAAAATTATTATATTTGGCATATTTTAGGATTGGTTAAGTAAATGATCTAGAACTTTTCTAGCCTTCAGTTAACTGTGTAACCCTGACATAGAGATTTAAATTTTCTGAGTCTCAATCTGTTCACACACAATGAGGCCAACATTTGTATCTGCTTCATACAGTTGCAAAATCAAAATATTTCATTCTCAGGGGCCAGGGGTTCCATCCCTGGACCTACCATACAGGCCCCACCCTCCAGGTGGCCTGAGAAGGCAATTGAGACTGGGCCCCACCCCCAGGTCACCTGAGAAGGCAATTGAGACTGGTGCCCCTGTAATCCCAGAACTTGGAAGGCTGTAAACAGAAGAATCACTACTAGTCCAATCTAGTAGTGAGACCATGAACACTCTGTTCACTTTTTCCTAAAATTCAGAAAAAAATTAAAATATTTGATCTTTATGAAGTACTTAGCAGAAGACATGACAGAAAGCAAGACACTGGGGGTGGAGGTGCACATCTATAATCTCAGCACAAAAGAGGTGGAGGCAGGAGGATTGCTCTGAGTTCAAGGCCAGAATGAAATACATAGCAAGATGCCTCTAGGAGATCAAAATAGATAACTAAATTAATAAAAGAGCAAGAGAAACAATCAAATAAACAATGGTTACTACTTTTAAATTTCCATATATAAATAATAAGTATGCACATGGGTGAACAAATGAATGAATGGATAATTCCCAATTTTAAGGCTTGATGAAGGGATCTGTATTGCAAGTTGCTCCACCTTCATACACATAGAGTCAAATATGCTGTTTGTGTTCTAACAAGGAGGCCTAAGCACTTGTTAAAACAAAACATACTGAAGGAAAAACTGTACCTTAACTTAATTTAGAGGTTTGTGTGAGTGTGAGGCTGTTTTATTACAGCTTTTTGAAAAGTTTCATTTTCTTTTGCTCTCTTTTGCTCAAGGTAATAGATTATATAATATGTATAAGTAGAGTGAAAAATACACACATACAAGCATAAAAACTTATCTAAGATTTCAGATCCAAAAGTCAATATATAGATTGACCACAAAAATTCTAGTAATGAGGCTTTTATAATTTAAATTTGTTCTTCTGTTCAGAAGAAAAAGTTTCAACAAATGTTCTCGGCTAAGTTTTTAACTTCGTGAAAATGGATAGGATCTACAAGGCATCTAGCACTTTAAATCAAAATAAACTAGGTCCAAGGCTTAGATCACCTATTACAATGCAAAGACTTTAGGTAGAATGATGGGCAGGATTTTATTTTTTTTTAACTATACAAAAGATGATCAAAATATATAGTGAATATATTAATTTTAAAAATCACAGTAAATGAAACATCAGTTATTTCCTTTTAAGAAATTCTCTCCTAGTTTGAATAAACTTAACCCATTGTTCTTCTCTCTCAAATTTTTATTTTTATTTTTATTTTATTTTATTTACAGAATCAGTGATTGAACTCAGACCATTGTGCTTGCCAGGCAAGCACTTATTCTACTGAGCCATCCCTCAGCACTGTTCTTCTCACTTTCTAAAGTAGCTCTGCAAGTCTTCTTTGTTCTCCTTACAATGTGTGATCAAAAATATAACACTGCTGCCAAGTGCTGTTTGACAGAAACGTACATGAATGACACCATTACCATGCATCCCTATGCAACTTGTTAACTGCTGTAATGCAAACTCTCTATGTGGTTCCTTAGCCCAAGTCAAATGACCAATAAACTTATATGTTTAGAAGCTATTTAGGACATCAGATCAGTGATGATTGTACAACTAAGGACACTCATGGAAGGAGACACCCAGAACTGCTTCTGAGAGTGCAAAGAAAGGTTAGGTATGATGTAAATGAGCAGGAGTGGTGTTTCTGGGAATAATTAATTAATGACACTGTGTCTTTTTCTATTAATAACCTTTTAAAATAAGATATGTACCATATTTTGCAATCACATATCATATATTAAAATTTTAAAAATGACTTTATGTGACAAAATATCCACAGCAGTTGCTACAGAGCTAAATGAAAACTACTATTTATTTTGTCCTTTAAAAAGGGTGGAAAATACAATATACAACCATTTCTGGGCTTAGCAAATAATTTTACATAGCATTTTCTTCAGAACTTTGTATGGACAATATTTCATGCCATTCAATTAGACTTCTTTAAAGTCACAGAATATTAAATAACTTAAGAATTGACAGGTATTTTCCTGCAGAATATACTAAATTTTCAGAGACCTTGTTAAAATGTTCAAATTTCCTGTTATTGTATCAATTTTAGTCATTTATTTATTGTATTAGTAAGTAGACAAAATGCAGAACATTGAAACTTTTATAAATTTGATTTACTGCATAAGGATGACTGCAGAATTATAATTAGTAACCGTGATTACTTTTACTTACATTTATGAATTCACTGCTTTAATTTGTGTTTTATCTCACCATTATGAACATCAATTTCTCTGGTTTCCCATTTCAGTCTTTTTAATGCATATCATCATTTGAGGTTGTAGTATAGGAAAATTTACTTTCCACAACTAAAAAGCCTTTTTTTTCCATAATTCCTATGGAGGTAGAACAAGAGCCACACTTTGCCCTGGTGCCATAACCTTATTTGGCTTGTCTGATTCACACAGAAAAGTAAATAGTTCTCTTAAACCAAAAGCCAAAAGGCATGTCATCAGCTGCACAGTAGGCACCTGTGTAGGTACACAAATAGCAGATCACGGAGGGTGTCACTGCCATTTCTCAAGCCCCAGTGAGTCCAGTAATACATATTGACCAAGGATAAATGTGCTTCCTCTCTGTGGACCACACTTTCAGCAGACGTTTTACTACTCCAGCATGAAAGAGACAAAATAGATTTTGATTGGGCAAAGGTAGCTGCCAGAGGTGTCTAATCTGTAAGTGACACTAATGCTAATTATATCCTAAGTGACCTGTAATGATCACTTAACTGTTTTTCTTCAGCATTTGACATGGAAGTCTTCCATATGCAGGACTGGGACCACTGACACAGACAGTCATGTTAGCAAAAAGAACCAGAATCACGTTTCATTTCATTGTGAAATGAAATAGAAAGCCTTAATGTTGCTGGAGAAAATTACTGTTTCTTAAGTGTTTTATTTTTGTAGAAAATGATGCTAATAATAAGTTGTAAAAAAGGAAAGCCAAGTTTCCTACAAAGATAAATTCCTGAAATACTATTCTTAAAATTATATTCATGAATAATCCAGTCAGCTTTGTTTTTTTTGCAAAAAGTTTCATAATATACTTTTTTGTTAAAAATAGGTTATGATAATTTCTGCTGGAATATATTGGTTTCCCTGTAAAAACCAGATCACTCAGGCAATGGTTATTGTTTACTTAATTGCTTTATTAATTGTCACCAAATATTTTCACCTATATCTTAATTCAGAGCCTGGAAGTAGAAATAACCCATCACACCAGTGCCACCCTAGGTGGAAGGCATTCCAGAGAAGCACAGCACATACAAAGAGCTAACAATACCAGGCTGGGAAGATTGCCCAGTAGAAAAAGTGCTTGCCTGCCTAGCACAGGGTCTTGAGTTCAATCCCAGGTACCACACAAAAAATACATAAACAAATAAATAAAATAAAAAATAAATAACACCCACTGTTCCAATTGCACAGTAGGAACATTTTATTTCCCTATTTCTATGCATATCTATTTTATTTATTACATTTATAGCTTTAATCTTATTCCATATTGCTTTAAACAGAAAAGGAGAAACTATTGAATTCACCAATTTTATTTTACACTCAGTAAATTGTGCATATATTCTATCCTAGCAGCAACAATAATTGGGAATGAATCTATGGCATTTGATTCTTCATTCTTACCTATCAAATCTATTGAATATTTCTGCTCTTTTTTATTTATTCATTTATTCCATCTACTGTACATGCTAGAAGTTGTATCTCTTCTCTAGCTGTTCTCTTAAGTTTTATGGCAGCAATGAAATAAATTTAATCAAAAAGTCTCAAAATAACATAGAGTCAACTCCAAAATTTGTTATGTTAAGCAAAATAAATCAGGCACACAAGCATAAAAGTTGCAAGATTTCCTTGAGAGAAATCAATAGCCTAAATGAAGACTGCCTCAGTTACTGTTCTCTCATTTCTGGGACAAATACAGAATGAAGGGAGGAAAGGTTTATTTAGCTCACAGTTACTGGAGGTTTCAGTCCATACTCAGCTGGCTCCGAGGCAGAGCGGCACATGGCAGAGAGCAGCAGTTCATGGCAGTGGCAAAGAGCAGAGAGCAAAAGGGAGGAGGAGCAGCAACAATGGCTGCAGAGAGCAGGTCTGTTTCCTTTAATCAGCATTCAGGCTCTCGGCCCCAGGCTGGGTGTGGTGCTCACACCCATAATCCCAGGGGATCATGGGTAAATCACAAACTCTGGAAGTACACCCCATCGCTGTATGAAGCTTTGGGTGACAACTAGACACAAACCATAACAAAGACCAACTAAAACTTAGATACTAGGAAGTAGAACAATAAATCACTTGAAAAGTGAAGGATGAGATCAAGAGATTTTTACTTAGGCCTGGAATTGTTTAGAAAAACATGCTCTTGTATTTACAAAAAAATATTCTTATATTCTTTTTATTTACTCAAAAATAAAGATAACTCATAATCACTCCTTTCAACTAATGAGTTTATTTGTATTTTATTTTGATACAGTTGCATATCTCTCAGCAAATTCCTTTGCCTATTATCTGAAAGGCAAAATAATTAAATGTTTTAATTTAATAAAGGAAAGTTACATGTCTTGTAAATGTAAGGAAACTTTAAAAGAGAAGAGAAATTGGGTTAGAGAAATGGAGAAAACAAGAAGGTTATAAAAAGAACTGTATATATGTATCTATCTATGTAACTAATTTCTCTTAATTTATTATAGAGAAATGTTTATGCTAATATTGTATAGACAATTAAATGTGGATATCATGTAAAAGATTGTGTGGTTAACTCTTTTATTCTAGTAACTCTTTTCTCAAATTTGATGTGAAACAGTCTCTTCTTACATAGCTATTCATTTCTTGTTAATATGATCACTATTAAATATCATTTTATATCAGCTTTGAAAACATTGATGTATATTTTCAAGAGACACAAATTGTGTCTTGACTTTTGATTCTCCTTTCTGTTGAAACAACAAATGTTTGTAGATTATTTAAAGCATGAACCTGATTTGAAGACAATTAGAGGAATTTGGCAATGGTTCACTTTTGAAAACATGGCACAACTTTCTGACTTCAGGAGAAGGCCCCCCAGGCTACTTCAATCTCACTTAGCAAATATGTCAATATTTCTTTCCCTTAAACATAGTTTCCTTGTGAAAGAATGATTCATTCTTAAATAATAAATATAACTATGTAATTCAAATTAGAATATAGTAGATGTTTTAGATATGAGTGAATTAAATATATTCAGTCTTCTTTGTAAGCATTTATTATCATGTAATTTCACTACAATTAAATTAATAATGGAAAAAAGTTTTATATAATGTTTTCATATTTGAAAGACTATGTCTTTAAAATTTATTGTACCTGGAAGACTTTCACATAATCCATTAATTTTTATTATGTTCCCAGTGTTATGGGTTTATTTTATTGTTTGCAAAACTAAAGATTCCACTATATAGCACAAAGATCAATATGTTAAAATATTATGAAAAAATGGTGTGGGGCAAGCAGGACACAATGCACAAAGCAGGGGGTCAAGTCATTTCCTTTAATTGACACTATGAGGTCACTGAGGAACATACTTAAATTACCACTGAGCAATTCCAATGTATGTTGCACAAACATGACAACCTCCAGGTCTTCCTTCAAGAACCACTGGAACATGGACTTGCAATCTCTTCAATTCAGTGTGAGGAGGATTACAATTCTCTGAAGATTAAAAACTTCACACTTCTAAATTTTGACAGAATTTTAAGGCCAAAGCATAGTGGGTTTATTTAGTTGCAGGAATAAATCTAAGGCTTTAATTAAGAGTACATTAAGTTTCCAGTTCAAATCCCAACCCAACATTGTGACCTCTGTCATTGAAGTTCTTTCCATTGATTAAAGCAGACCAGGTCAATTTGACTTCTGGTTAAAGAACCTGCATATTACCCAGTCTGATCAGGCTGACATTATTTACTTCAGGCTGACATTATTTACTTTAGCAGATAGAGAAGTTCTACAATCCAGCTTGTATTTAGCAATGGTGTCAAAAAGGGTGTTGTTGTTTTCAGCTGTCCACGCAAGGTTTATTGCTGTTTCGATCTTCTCATTAACTTTCTGGTATAGACCCTCCAAATTCAGTGCCATCATTCACACAAGTATGCAGCTGAAAGTCTGCGGCTCAGTGACCCAGAACAAAATTATTCTGAGACAGCTTGGAGTTGGCTGTGTCAGAACTCATCTGATAGCCAGCAAGCCAACCTTCACAGGCCAGCATAGCCTTAGATGGTTGGTCCAGAAAAATCTATATCAATGTTACTGCCAAGATTGAAACAATCCTGTTTATAGGAAGCCTTCAATTTCCTACTCTTCTTTCCTGTGTTTGGTACAAATATAGTATCGCGACTCGGTTTCAAACCTTCTGTCAACTTATTCTCCAAAGAGATTTCTGGCCCAAGATCCCAGTCTGTGTTCCATTTGTGGATGAAGGTAAGTCCACAAGTACAGACCTTATATTTGGTCACTAGGTTGTCTGATGCTTTCTGTTGTATCCATGTAAACATGACCTGAAATATAAAACTCCTCTCCATTGCAACACTCGGTTTTCAGGTCTGTTTTAAACATTCCAAAACCATATCCTTTGTTGAAGACATCCTTGGCAGCCTTTCCTAGTAAGCTGGTGTATTACACGTATCTCCAACCCAAGGATCCAACCCGCTCCGCCATGGCAACTCCGAAGGTTTCCTCTCCATTGGTAATATTTGTGATACAAATTTGTTTGCTTATCGGAGTCACTAAGATATTTTAAGAACATATAGATTTGTGGATCCTAATTTAGAAATTGTTTTTTTTTTTCTTTTTTTGAGGAACTGGGCATTGAACTCAGGACCTTGAGCTTGCTAGAAAAGTGCTTATTTCTTTGAGCCATGTCCCCTGCCCCTGATTTACAAATTCTATGAGAATAGGTTTAGGGTAGATATCCATTAGTAAAAAATGTTAAATCATCCAATGTTTCTGACAAAGAAAAAACACTGATTTGTGGTTGAAAACACTCTTCTTTTGACATATTAGAGTTTATGCCTGTTTCATCATTTGGTATATGTGAATGGCAGAGATAAAATTGGATGTGGGAAGATTGCTTGGGTAGGATGTGCAGTAACATTGTAATATATTAACTATTTTATCACATCAATATGTGCTATAGAAGATTCTATACCTGTATGTCATTAAGTCAAAATTTAGGCTAATTTTGTTTTCTTTCTTTCTTTTTCTTTTTTTTTTTTTTTTTTTTTAGTAAGGTTTTACAGGGTCTCCTAACACAGATTGGATTGGTAATAATCCTCCTGATTTCAGCTTCCCAAGCAATGGGATTACAGGCACATCATGCCCAATCTCAATTACCATCTCAGTGAGCCTTAGGTGCAGGGCCAGATAGCACACTTGGGTACTGAGTCCTTGGCCCTTGTGTCTGCCTAAATAAAAGCTTTAATCCGCTGAGCGATTTGCTATTTTTTATTTTATTTTTTTAATTTTATTAAGAAACAAATAGCAATGAGACAGTTTCAAAACTGATTAGTAGGACAGTTTTGATAATCAGCACATTGCATATTGTGTCTTTGTAGTGATTACTCACAGTACAGGATTCAGACATGATATCCTGTCCACAAACACTATTAGAACAAATGTTTCTATTTATTGAATTAAGAGATAGTATCTATCCTAACTATTTTGTGTATACAGATGCAAAGTGGTCCTTCATTTATGTCCCCTTTTTTGTTTAGTTTGTCACAACTGGGTATTACATTGTGATTTAAATATTGTAGGTGCCTGAATTTAGCAAAATACTTCAATATAGTCCAGTAGTGCATAATAGTAGTGGGTCATCCATAGGACTGGCAATGTCAGAAGTGGTGGACTTAAGCCTTTTACGTACAGATACAAAAGTTACATTTCTTGGTATATAGGTCTTGCTTTATCTTGTTCTTAGCCATCCAGCAGAAATGCATAAAAACAAGGTATAAAAAAACAAAGCCACTGAGCTACCTGGCCAGCCCTTGTTTTCTTTCTTTTCTAATTGTTGAATTCTTTGATGCAATTTATTCTCAATATTTTGTCAAAACTTTGGTGTAGCCCTACCTTAATCTTTCTTGGCAGGACATCAAATCAAGGGTACATACATGCAGAATCCGTAGCACGTCTTGGCTCTTCTAAATTGCACTCAGTGTTTTCCTCTCATAAATGATGTGAAGAATAATCTTAGTTTCTTTGTGGTAAATACATTAGAATACAGTTGCTCTTGTGTGAAGAATTTGGATCGATTATTTTACTAAGTGTTTTCATATAACACTTCATATAACACTTTGTTCATTTGCATTGTTGAAGTAGTTTCTTTCAACCTCTTCCAGTCCTTCACATTGTAACTATCATTTTATTAAATCTTAGCTCTAATGTCTCACTGTTTTAATTTATGTGAGTCTGATCATTTTGATGCTGCCATTATATACTGATTATACATTAATTTATTTCCCAAGTGTTTATGTTACTGATTCTATACTATAAATTTTATTTTTTTCGAATAATTCAGAGATATTATTGGCTGTGTTTTTGATTAGCTAAGGTACATTTCATAAATGATAGAGATCACATTCATCATAGGGAAGTTGTTCTGTCAATAACAAGCCTTGCCTCTCTTTTCCTACTCACCGAACTCCTTCAAACCCTCTCCGCTACTCTATTAACAGAAAGAAAAGCATTGTTCGCATTTTCCCCTTCTACTTCTGTATTTCACTTTTCCTTTCCTTCCTTCGCACTAATCCTCACTTGTTTCCTTCTTTTTTGAACATTTCCTTCCTATTTCACTATATCTGTTAATACATTTTGGTCCTATTGGTTTCTCCCACCAGAAAAATTATGTGGTATTTAGATACTCGTCAAAATTATTTCTTTCAAGAATATGTTCTCAAACTGAATCCGTTTACCAGGAAATTTCTCTTCTTTGTGGCTGAGTAGTATTTGATTGTATAAAAAGACCACATCTTCATCCCGCCCGCGACCGCCCAGCCCCTGAGACCGGCCAGAGACAGCACGGCCGACTCCGCCATCTTCCTCCATCCCGCCCACGGCTGCACAGCCAGAGACTGGCCTGAGACAGTGGCTGACTCCAGCGGCCTCCTGGATCCTGCGCCAAGCTCTCCCAGCGAGAGCGAATTTACAGGACTCTCCAGGCTTCCCAGATCAGTGAGTGTGGTGACTGACGGAGAGCCTTTGGCTTCTTCCCACGTGCGCTACGCAGATCCCTGTCCCCAACCCCTCCAAGCCAGTGACTGGCCTGAAACCTCAGGACCCACTCACCAACACCTCCCTGGATCCCCTGACCTAAAGACCACTGTTTGAGTGGGAATTTCCCCGATTCTCTGGGCATCAAAGGTCAGTGAGTGTAGAACTCCAGGCCCGTCGTGACTGAGATACATTTCCCAGGGATTACCTGCCCGCCACCCCCCGTGTCCCGGTGACAGCTCCAGGCACACTGTGCCAGAGAAACATTTGCAGGTGATTACCGGTCCCACACCAAAGCCCCAGACCCAGTACAGGTTGGCCTGGAATGAGAACTCCAAGCCTGCCACGCTGGAGGGACATTTCTCAGCAATCCACAGTCCCATGCTACGGACCGAAACCCAGCACAGCCTGGCCTGTGAGGGAGGGCTCCAGGCCCACTATACCAGAGGGACCTTTCCCAGCCTTCTCGGGCTACGGCCTGTAGACTCGGACCCAGCACAAGCTGCCCGGCTCAGTACAGCCTACTCAGTGAATAAGATCATCCACTATCCTTTTGTGAGCCCAGAAGACCCACCAAAGCCCAGGCCCACCCACCTGGGGAACAACCTGCCTGACACAGGAGGGCTGACCCCAGGAACCAACATAGGGGAACCAAAGGAGCTGCAGCAAAAAAGGACCTGAACACAATAGCTAGACCCAGGATAGGCATACCTGGAAAATCTCAAACTTAATAGACTAGCACCCGAATCTCATAACAAGCTAAGGTTATAGCTGCACCAAAGCTCTACACCAAAGTTCAAAGGTCAGTGCTATACAAAATGACAAAGAGAAGGGGAAAAATGCAATCCCAGACCTCGAGTCCATCAGAAAGGGCAGAGGACACTAGCTCAGCTGCAATGAATGAACTAACATATACAGCAGCAGAGGAACAACAGCAGAAATCTATAGAGGAAATAAAATGAGAACTAATTCCCTAAATTAAAAAAGAAATATTTGAGTACATAGCATCTGAAATAAAGAATGAATTCCAGAAACATTGGGGGGAAAAACAATTCTCACCCAGAAAAAGTGCAGAGAGCACTATTCCAACTGATATATATGAATTAACAGCATCTGAAGCAAAGAAACAACAGCAGAAAGATCATGAGGAACTCAAAGCAGAAATAAGTTCTGAAATCAAAAAAGAACTTTTTGAAGTCATAGGATCTGAAATACCGAAACAAGTCCAGAAATATACAGAGGAAATCCAGCTTGGAAGAAACACAGCAGAAAAAGAATTAATAACTACCTCTAAAGAAGACATGGATAAAAAAAATTGAGGAGATCAAAAATATGATGGATTCCTTGAATGAGCAATACAGAAAAGAAATAGAACACATGAAACACAGTCAAAGAGATATAGAAGAACTAAAAATAGCAATCACGAGTCTACAAAACCGTCTGAGTGAA
>PVKA01053044.1:0-11419 GCA_004027165.1 Ctenomys sociabilis
TCTGTTACTTCATTTGTTGCAGCTGAGCTAGTGTCCTCTGCCCTTCCTGATGGACTCGAGGTCTGGGATTGCATTTTTCCCCTTCTCTTTGTCATTTTGTATAGCACTGATCTTTGACCTTTGGTGTAGAGCTTTGGTGCAGCTATAACCTTAGCTTGTTATGAGATTCGGGTGCCAGTCTATTAAGTTTGAGATTTTCTAGGTATGCCTATCCTTGGTCTAGCTGTTGTGTTCAGTTCCCTTTTTGCTGCAGTTCCTTTGGTTCCCCTATGTTGGTTCCCGGGGTCAGCCCTCCTGTGTCAGGCAGGGCGTTCCCCAGGTGGGTGGGCCTGGGCTTTGGTGGGTTTTCTGGGCTCACAAAAGGATAGTAGATGATCTTCTTCACTGAGTAGGCTGTACTGAGCCAGCCAGCTTGTGCTGGGTCCGGGTTTACAGGCCGTAACCCAAGAAGGCTGGGAAAGGTCCCTCTGGTGCAGTGGGCCTGGAGCCCTCACTCACAGGCCAGGCTGTGCTGGGTTTCAGTCCGTAGCGTGGGACCGTGGATTGCTGAGAAATGTCCCTCCAGTGTGGCAGGCTTGGAGTTCTCACCCTAGGCCACCCTGCACTGGGTCTGGTGCTGTGGGGTGGGACCAGTAATCACCTGGAAATGTTTCTCTGGCACAATGTGCCTGGAGTTGTCACCGGGCGACAGGAGGTGACGGGCAGCTTAATCCCTGGGAAATGTGTCTCAGGCACGACGGGCCTGAGGTTTTACACTCACTGACCTTTGATACCCAGAGAATTGGGGAAATTCCCACTCAATCAGTGGGCTTTAGGTCAGGGGATCCGGGGAGGTGTTGGTGAGTCGGTCCTGAGGTTTCAGGCCAGTCACTGGCTTAGAGGGGTTGGGGACAGGGATCCACGTAGCACGCGTGGGAAGAAGCCAAAGGCTTTCCCTCAGACTCACCACACTCTCACTGATCTGGGAAGCCTGGTGAGTCCTGTAAATTCGCTCTTGCTGGGCGAGCTTGGCACGGGAACCAGGAGGCCACTGGAGTCAGCCACTGTCTCAGGCTGGTCTCTGGCTGGTCGGGCATGGGCGGGATGGAGGAGGATGTCGGAGTAGGCCACGCTGTCTCTGGCAGGTCTCAGGTGCTGGGCGGGGGCGGGCGGGATGGAGCAGGATGGCAGAGTGTGCCGCGCTGTCTCTGGCAGGTCTCAGGTGCTGGACGGGGGTGGGCGGAATGGAGCAAGATGGTGGAGTCAAAAATAAACTTTTCTAACAGTTTTTATTATACTTTACCAAAGTATGTCTCTCAAGGACATTTTATCTATGTAGTATTTTAAAATATTTCAAAGTATTTTATCTATGAGATCCTTTGTTCTTATGTTTTTTAGAGCTGTTAAATTGGCCATAGGATATTTATTCAAGTTGACAAGAGTCAAATTTGACACTTTCACCCATGCAAATATTTTTGTTTCTACAGTTTTATTCAAGAAATTTTTATTTTGCTAAATGATTACAAGATTTTTCTTGTCACATATTTTTCTCAGTGAGATCACACTAGATTTCTTTTTCTTCATTATATTTCTAAACCTGTCTTTAATTTACAATTGTGGTAGCTAAAGCAATAAAACAAATTATTCTATATTCTGAAGTTTATAGTTCAGACACAGATGTTAAAAACTGATTTATTTTTGGTGTTATTCTCCTGTAGATAACAATCTACTCTCTGTTTTCTCATATTAATTCTTTGGTGTGTATCAATCTTAATTTCTTTATGAGGAGACCAATTATATTACAAGAATTTCCAAAGTAATAACTTCATTTAACATTAATTTCTTTTTTAAAGGCCCTATCTCCAACACGTTCTTAAAGAAGACCACAATTTGGGCCATGGCAGTAAATTCATGATTATATATTTTTAAATTAATAATATTAGTACTTTTAAAATGTGTTTATTACAGGGCCTACAGCGTCTCACTACATATATCAGACTCGTAGTGATTCTCCTGTTTTCAGCCTCCCAAGTGCATGGAATATTGGCATGGGTCACCATTTCCAGTCTCAGTCACTGTCTCATCGAGCCCCTGGGGCGGGGCTGGCACAGCACACTGGGGATTGAACCCCAATCCCTGAGTCTGCCTACGCATGCACTTTAATGTGCGCTATCTGGTCAGACCGATAATTTCATTATGGCACAAGAAAAAAAATTGGAAAATGAATGGTTGAATGGGAGAATAATTTGGGGTCACATTATGTACAAAAGGTTCCTTTCATTAATGTATCTATCAAACAACAGCAGTTGATGTGAATTTATGTTTTTCAGAAAAATAATTCCAATCATTTCTAAAAGTATTAAATGATTTTCCATATCATTTTTAGTAAGATACGACTTAAGTATAAAATTATAAATGCTTATACTTTGAAAAAGTCTTGTCAAAGTTACAGACAAAATGATCATGGAAAGTAAAGTGTGATACATTACAGAATGAGTTAGCATTATTTAGTAAGACTACAAAAATATTCACTCCATGAAATATTCCTACTTAAAAATTATCCTCTACATACTCTAACTTATACATGAAATTAACACATACAGACTTTTTTATTTCTTTAGCTTTTCTTTTTTTTTTTTGTACACAGGGTCTCACTATGCAGCCCATATTCACAGTGATCCTCATGCTCTCTGCCTCCCCAGTGCTGGGATTACAAGTGCGTGCCACCACGCCCAGACTCCAATCACTGGCTCAGCGCACCTGAAGGCGGGGCTGGCACGGCAAGAGAAAGCAGGGATCGAACCTTGGCCGCTGCGCTTACCTAAGCAAGCGCTTAGTCCACTGAGCTATACCACCGGCCCTACATACAGACTTATTAATTGTTGGTTTGCACATAATAAGAAAAGTAGGAAAACTACATTTATATCCAAAATTTAATTGCTGATTATATATTTCAATATATCTACTAAAGTTGTATTATACATAATAGAATAAAAAAATCAATGGAGAAAGTACTTATGATATATTCATATAGAATTATACTATAGTAAACATAGTGTGTTGCATTTTGTGTAACAAAGTGGGATAAATATGTATGTCATTTGAAACATTTATTTTTATTTCAGGTGTAAATATGGAACAGATAAACAAGAGATGAACAAATGGACATTCATTTTAATTCCCCTTTTATGTATTGGGCCTTTTATTTTAGAAAGGTCACCTTTTTTAGCCCTGTGTGTATTATAGATACTAGACCTATATCTTAGGATTACCTGACAATTTTTTCCCATTTGTACATTATCTCTTCATTATGTTGCTGGTGTCACTCTTGATGTTTCTTAGTATTATATCTTCTATAATTGAGGTTCTGTTCAGAAATACCTACCTAATCTTTTCCAAAGATTATGGTGAGCTACAAACTGTGGTCCCAAGTGCATGCAAGTGTGGAGTACATACTGGTGTCTGACACCACTACTGAAGGACTTAGGCAGACTGGATGGGCCATGAGATTCTGGTGAGCTGCAACCCATGGGCCAAAGTACATAGGTGTGGCTTCTGTGCTGGTACTCAATCCAACCATATCAGATCTTAAGAGGATGCCAGGCAGCCTTGGAATCCTGATCAATCAAGTGCAGGACTACCACCTGCACAGAATCTTATTTGAGCACCTTCCAGTTACCCACACCAGTAGTGAGAGCCTTGGTGATTCCTACCCTGTTCCCAAGCAGGAATCTTACTGACAAATTCTCCAGATCTTTCCCACCACTGCTGAGCTGGGTAATAATTAGGAGCTTCAAAAGTGCCAGAAATAAACAGGAGTAAAATGCAAACTTAGTACTCTAACCTGCTCAGAAAAAGTGTGGAAGACGAAGACATACAAGAATATAGAAGTCACACATTTGAAATTTCTCAAATGATAGCAAATGAAATAAATAAATGAATCCTTGAAGTTATATAAAATATGATCAGAAATAATCTTTCTCATCAAAAAAGGAATGACAACAATCATGAAAGAATTTCTCAGCATAGCTAAAGAGGACATAGATAAAAACATAGAGGAAATTTTTAAAAATGATGGAAACTCCAAACAATGCAGGAAAGGCTCAATGGTCTGAGGAGACTGCACAGGGAAGCTTAGGCAAGTGCACACAAATTTTTTATCCATCCCCAGCACCACGTGCAGTGCCATCCCTGCTCCCAGGTGGCCACAAAAAAAATAATACGGAAAGAATTGGAATTCATGAAACAGATAGAAACAGATATCCAGGAAATTAAGAATTCCATTGGAAGCTGGAGAAAAACACATGAATATAACTAAAGATAGACTTTCAGACCTTGAAGACAGCAGTGCATCTAATAAACATGAAAGGAAAGGTCGCTTAAAACTAACAAGGAACTAGGAAATAACAATTCAGCTGGTATAAGACAATGCAAAGAAAAACAATATAAGTATAATAGCTGCCAACAAAACATCAGGAGTCAGCACAATGACACAAAAAGTGTATTTGTAGAAATAATTCTAGAAAACTTCCCAAACATGAGAAAAGAATCTGACATACACTTACATGATGCATATAGTAGTCCAAATAGCCATAATCAAAATAAATCTACACCTAGGCACATAATAAACAAGATCTCAGAGATTCAGCAATGTATAGAACATTAGAAGCTGTTAGAGAGAAGAAACATGTGACATAAAACGGAAAGGCCACCAGTAGTGGGAGATTTTGCAACACAATCCATGAAATCAAGACAAGCTTAGAGTGAAGGATTTCAGGTCCTAAAACAAAGAACATTCTTTTAGATTGATAGAATCTGCAAAGTTATTTATCAAATTCAATGGAAAAATAAGATCCTTCCATGATGAAGAACAAATGAAGCAATTCATGACTACCAAACCAATTGTACAAAGAGTGATAACAGATACTTTAGAAATAAAAGTGATCAAAGCTTCAAAAACAACTGAAAGAGGCTAATAAACGAAGCAAGTAATTAAAAGGGGGGTAAAATATGGAACTTGTATCACGATGATACCATGACAAAGATAAGCCAATACATATCAGTTATAACAATGAGAAGTGCCTCAATTAACACATCAAACAAAAGAAACAGATTGGTGAACAGATTAAGAAATAAGAAACAAAATCAATCAATATGCTGTATACAAAAGACCCATTTACAATTTGTTGCTATTGACTTTTTATTTTTTAAAGCAATCTTACACCTTTATATATGGTGATGGGCACAGATAATTTGAAGACAACATCATGCAAAACAGTAATCACTGTTGAATTCCTATTACTCTGTTTAGTGAAATTTTTTATTGCTGTTTATATTGCTATTTTTTGCCACTACTTTTATTTTTTAGTGTATTTGGTATAGCATCTCACTACACAGCTTTGATTCATAGTGATCGTCCTTTCATCAGCATCCCCTAGGATTAGAGTCCCACACCACCATGCTAAAACTCAGTCCTGCTTAGTATGCCTGAGGGCAGGGCCAAAACAACATGTGTTACTGGGAATTGAACCCTGATCCCCACGTTTGTCTAAGCGAGTGCTTAGTCTGCTGAGATATCTCACTGGCCCTACTATTTTTATTCTGAAAAAGAAAGAAATGAAAAAAGTACATTGAACTCAAAAGAAAATTCATAGACTGACAGGCAAAGGATGGGAAATAATAATCCAGGTATCAGGAACCAAAAAAAAACCAAAAAAGTGGGAATAGCTATTCTGTCTGCTGACAATATGAATTTCAAACCAAGTATGATTTAAAGAGATAATGTCATTACATAATGGTTATAAAAAAAACTGCATGAGGAAGAGATATCAATTACAAAGCAATATATGCACCCAATGTAGGAGCACCACCCATATAAGACAAATTTAAGAGACATGGAAAATATAATGAGCAATAATATAATTGCAATGGGGAATTTTAACATACCACTGTCAAGAGATCAAATAGCAAAAAAATCAGCAAGTAAAAAACTGAACTAAATGAAGCCAGTGAACAAATTTACCTAATAGAACCTTACAGAATGTTTTACCCTGAAGATATATTCATACATGAAATAAACTAGACCCACATGTGTAAATATTGTATAGTCCCCCTAGTATAAGAAATCAAAGGAGTAAATAAAAATGGGAAGGTATAACACAATTAAGATGAAAGCAAGAACTTAAGGGGTATACAATTAAGAGAGGGCAAGGAGAAAAGCTACAGAACATGCATATAAACATTTTTATATGCACACATGAGTAAGGCAATGTTCCTGAGAATCTTTAGCATGATTTTGAAACTCACAGTTAATTGGTAGTATTCTCACCCTGACTAACTATATATATTGATGCATGTGAACTGCACTGAATAAAGCAATGTGTAATGGAAGGGTCATGCTTGGAATGCCTGTCATTCTGGTCTTCTAACTACATGCTGCTTGTCATGACATACCAATTACTGCTATGCTGTCTCTCAAGTAAATGTTTGTTTAAAAAAAGGGTAATAAATGAAAACAAGAGGGTCTGGAGCGATGGCTCAGTGAAATAAGTGCTTCCTTGGCAAGCAAAGGGCCTGCGTTCAATCCCCGGTTCCACAAAAGAAACACACACACACACACACACACGACAGCAACAACAATATAAACATTTTTCTCACCCTCACACAGGACATTCTCTATAATAGATCATATACTAAGACATAGAGTATACTTAAATAAATGCAAAGGTATTGAAATTCTGCCATACATACTTATCTATCCATAGTGCAATGAAACTAGAAATTATTGACAACAGAAACTAGAGAACCACCTTAAACACATGGAAGTTAAATAACAACCCATTAACCACACAGTGGTCACAGATTAAATTAAAGAATAAATTAAATAATATTCAAAGTCAAACAAAAACTTCAGATGCAACATATTAGAACTTGTGTGTCACAATGAAAGCTGATATAAGAGGGAAGTTTATAGCAGTAAATTTGTACAGAAGGAAAACTGAACAAGCCCAAATAAATGATTTTCTGCTGCAAATCAAGCTCCTAGAAAAAGAAGAGCAAGTCAAGCCTAAAGAGCAAAGAAAGAAGAAAACTATAAAATTAGAACAGAAATTAATAAACTGGAGATGAAGAAACAACACAAAGGGTAAATGAATCAGAGTTGGTTCTTTGAAAGTATAAATAAAATTGATAAACCCCTAGACAATATTATCAAAAAAAGGTAAGCAAGAACCTATTTTCATGCAATAAGAAATTAAAAGTGTGAAATTACTACAGATCCTGGAGAAATTCAGAAGATCATCAATACCTACTACCAAAATCTTTACTCTCACAACATGGAAAACCCCAAGGAAATGGACAGATGGCTAGATACATATGAAATGCCATATCCGAGTCAAGAAGATATACAAACTCTGAATAATCCAATAACAGGAAATAAAATTGAAAATGCAATAAAAAAACTACCAAAAAAAGAAAAGCTCAGATCTCAATGGATTTACAGCTGCATTCTTCAAGAAATTTAGAGAAGATTTAATGCAGTTTTCTAAAACTCTTCAATAAAATGAAAAGGAAACAATTCTGTCAAACTTATTCTTGGTGGCTAGGCTTACTCTGATATCAAAATGAGAGTAAGATCCAATTATAAAAGAGAACTATCTCCTTAATGAACAGAGATGCAAAACTCCTCAATTATATACTAGCAAATACAGTGCAGCAAATCATAAATAAGACTATACATTGAGACAAATCAATTCATTGCTAGAATGCATAGATGGTCCAACATATGCAAATCCATAAATGTAATACAGCATATCAATACAGCCAAGAACAAAAACCATATGATCATCCCAAAACACTTGGGAAAAGCTTTTAACAAAGTCCAACACTCATTCATTATAAAAACCCTACAGAGAGTCAGAATAGTCTTTATCTCAACACGATAAAAGAGATCTGTGAGAAACCCATAGCTAACATCATACTAAATAGGCAAAAACTGAAAGCCTTCAATTTAAACCAGGAAGAAGACAAGGATGTCCACTGAATCCACTCCTCTTCAATACTGTTCTGTAAACATTAGCCAGAGTAATTAGACAACAGAGATAAATAGAAGAGGCCAGGGAGATGGCTCAGTGGAATAAGTGCTTCCCTGGCAAGGGCCAGGGCCTGAATTTAATCCCTGGTCAAAAAAAAAAAAAAAAGAAAAGAAAAGAGATAAATAGAAGAAAGAAATAATGATTGGGGAGAAAAAGAAATGAAATTATCATTATTTGTAGATGATATTATGTTCTACGTGGAATACCCAAAAAATTCCAAGAGATTTACACCTCTGATGAATAAATTCAGTAATGTATCAGGATACAAAGTCAAGTTTTAAATATGTTTGTACACAAACATATTTATGCAATGAGAGAAATTAGAGAATTTATATCTTTCCTAATATCATATGAAATAATGAAATATTTAAGCATCTCACAAAGGAAGTTAGTGATGCATATAATGAAAATTACAGTACTCTGAGAAAAGTAATGGTAAAGTATTTCAGAGCATTCCTTGGGAGCTGCCGACACCCTGCACTCTGAGCGGCAGGAAACCAGAAGGTAAGCCAGGCACGGACTCTGGTACACATCTGAGAGTTGCTATGGAAGTGGCAGTGCTTCTGGAGGAAGAGATGACAATAAAACTCTGGTTCTTCCCAGTGGTGATCAGATTCCAATGGCTCCAATCTGCAAGATCATTTTTGAACCTCATAACATAGACCGTGCTTTGTGTGTACCCTCTCAAGAAATGAAATGGTTTTCATGAGTTCTTCCATCCTTGATTGGAGTCCTGTTTTCTTTGGAAGAATGAAAAATGACAGATGATCTTTTCTGCCACTGATTGCATAATTGCCTTTTGATGCTAATGTTTCTGGAAGAACTTTGAATGCCCAGGAACTTTCCAACCCTGCTGCTCATAATCTTTAGTCCTCTTCTAATCACTTTAGAACTAGGATTTCGAGGTAACTTCGAGGCCTCTGTGAATCAGTAATCCTGACAGACTGGGTCTGAGGACTGAATAAGTAAAACTTTGATTTGATCAGTTTTTTGATTTATGATATTTTATTTATTTATTCAGTTGTTTTTCAGTTACTCTGTTAGGTAAGTAGTTTGTTAGTACCAGGGGTTGAACTAAGGGTGTTGCACTTGCCATGCAGGCACTTAAGACGCAAAGGTATCTCTCCAGCCCAGATTCATGGTATTTAAAAAAATATTTCACATAAAATTTGGGAACAACCATTTTAGCGTATAACTTTGAGACAACTTTTCAAAGTTATATGTAAGGAATTCCCATGACATTCAATATTATAGTATTCTTTTTAAGTTTGAACTTAAGTGTAATAACTGAGATGAAGTCTCTTTAATGAAGTCTATTTTTGTATTTCAGCCAATATCTTCTGGAGTATAGTGATTAGAACTAGGATATCATTAAATGTCCTGTAGGCCTACCTGTTTTATGAGATTAATATCACAATTAGGGCAAGGTGTTTATTACATTATACATATGGCAAAACTTTTAACTTAGTTAGTCAAATGTGTATTTACGCCCTGCTTAGATACTGTACAATTGAGTTTTACTGAGTCAAAGAAAATTGAAGAGACATTACTCTCAGAGCCATTTCAGACATCCATTCAGTTTAATCGAACAGGAATTTATGTTTAAATTAGAAAGTAAGAAAACCAAATGAATGTTTGTATCTACATAGGTCTATATATCCATCTGTGTACATGTCAATGCTGATTTCTATGCCTTACCATCACTCATTGTGTACATATATAAAGTACATACACACCTAGATGAAACAGGTACAAATATAGTTATCTATATATATGCATATGAATATATATATATATACATATATATATATATATATATATATTGCTGACATAAATGAATATGCAATCTTTAGCTTAATAAGAAGCTTGTGAGATTAGACATTTTGAAGTGATTAATGAATTTAGGAATATAATATGTTACTATACACAGTGCTTACTTTTTTATTTTCAGTACCAATGATTGAACTCAGAATCTTGCACTTCCCAAGCAAGCACTTATTGCACTGAACGACCACCAGGGTCCTGATACTTTATACTATTCTTTCTATTTATGTACACTACATAATTAAAAACCTACATAGTTTGGGCTGGTGAGAGAACTCAGCAGTCTAAAGCAGTTGTGTAGGCAAGCTTGGGCAAGTGCAGGGACAACGGTTTGACCACCAGCACAACATGCTCAGGGTTGGCAGATCTGGCCAAAATAAAAAAAAAAAAAGAAAACACGTATTTAAAAGCACAATTAGGACTCCGCCATCCTGCTCCATCCCGCCCGCGCCGACCCAGGCCCTGAGACCGGCCAGAGACAGCGCGGCCGAATCCGCCATCCTCATCCATCCCGCCCATACCCGCCCAGCCAGAGACCAGCCTGAGACAGTGGCTGACTCCAGTGGCCTCCTGGTTCCCGTGCCATGCTCGCCCAGCGAGAGCGAATTTACAGGACTCACCAGGATTCCCAGATCAGTGAGAGTGTGGTGAGTCTGAGGGAGAGCCTTTGGCTTCTTCCCATGCGCGCTACGCGGATCACTGTCCCCAACCCCTCTAAGCCAGTGACTGGCCTGAAACCTCAGGACCTACTCACCAACACTTCCCCGGATCCCCTGACCTAAAGCCCACTGATTGAGTGGGAATTTCCCCAATTCTCTGGCCATCAAAGGTCAGTGAGTGTAGAACCACAGGCCCGTCGTGCCTGAGATAATTTTCCCAGGGATTAAGCTGCCAGTCACTTCCCGTGGCCCGGTGACAGCCGCAGGCACACTGTGCCAGAGAAACATTTCCAGGTGATTACTGGTCCCACCCCACAGGCAGAGACCCAGTGCAGGTCGGCCTGGAGTGAGAACTCCAAGCCTGCCACACCGGAGGGACATTTCTCAGCAATCCACGGTCCCACGCTATGGACTGAAACCCAGCACAGCCTGGCGTGTGAGTGAGGGCTCCAGGCCCACTGCACCAGAGGGACCTTTCCCAGCCTTCTTGGGTTACGGCCTGTAGACCCGGACCCAGCACAAGCTGGCCAGCTCAGTACAGCCTACTCAGTGAATAAGAACATCCATTATCCTTTTGTGAGCCCAGAAAACCTACCAAAGCCCAGGCCCACCCACCTGGGGAACGCCCTGCCTGACACAGGAGGGCTGACCCCGGGAACCAACACAGGGGAACCAAAGGAGCTGCAGCAAAAAAGGAACTGAACACAACAGTTAGACCCAGGATAGGCATACCTGGAAAATCTCAAACTTAATAGACTGGCACCCGAATCTCATAACAAGCTAAGGTTATAGCTGCACCAAAGCTCTACACCAAAGGTCAAAGATCAGTGCTATACAAAATGACAAAGAGAAGGGGAAAAATGC
>PVKA01053045.1:0-11419 GCA_004027165.1 Ctenomys sociabilis
ATAGCCATTTACAGCTCAGCTTAATATTATGGCCCCGCGATGTATACTTCATTTTTATACTTTTCTGCTGGATGGTTAAGACCTAGATAGAGCAAGACTTATATACCAACACATGTACTTTATGTTTCTTATGTGGTCAGTGAAGTCCCCTCAGGGTTTATCTTGTAGTCCTGTACATTATTCTGTAGATCCTTTGTCTATTCATCTTAGATGCCCATTGTTGGATTGGGTCCTTAAATTTAGGAAGCTTGATTTTTTCAACACTTTATATATTCTAGATAGAAGTCCTTTGTCTGAGGGACAATGGGCTAAATTATTTCCCCACTCTGTGGGTTGTGTTTTCACTCTTTTGGTGATTTCTTTTGATATTCAAAAGCTTTTTAAAAAGATGAGAACCCAGTTTTTGATTCCTAAAGTATTCCCCATGTAATGTGGGTTTTGCTCATGAACTCTCTGCCTATATCTGTGTCTTCAAGATTTCTACAACTTTCTCTTCCACTAGATTTAGTGTTTCTGTTTTACTATTTAGATTCTTTGATCCACTTTGACTTTAGTTTAGTGCATGACAATAGACATAGATCTAGTTTTAGTCTTCAGCTGTGGATCCAGCTTTCCAGCACCATTTATTAAAGAAGCCATCCTTCTTCCAATAAACATGTTTGACCCCTTTGTCAAATACAAGGTACCTGAGTGCATTTGTTGTGGTGGTTGTATCTTCTAATCTAATCCCCTGGCCTTCAGGTCTGTTTTTGTGTCAATACCGTGCTGATTCTTATCACAGTAGCCTTGTAGTAGAATCTCAAGTCAGGAATTGTGATACCCTCTACTTGTCTTTGTTGCCTGGAATTTCTTTTACTATTCAAAGTCTCTTCTGTTCCAGATGAATCTTTGAAATTGTTTCTCTGGATCTGTGAGATGTGCAATTGGTATTTTGATCACAGTTGCATAAATATTTATGCAATTTTTTTAGTTTTGCCATTTTTACTATGTTGGTTCTTCAGATACATGGGCAAGGGATATTTTTCAATTTTCTGATATCCTCTTTGATCTCTTTATTCAGAGTACTATGAATTTCAATATCTAAATCTCTTACTTCCTTTGCTAGGTTGGTTCCTAATTATTTTATCTTGTTGATGCTCTTGTGAAGGGTGTAGTTTTCCTAATTTTGGAGAGGTCTTTTTTGACAGGAAGCCAGGACTGAGAAAAGACTAACAAGTAAAGAAAACTCTGATTTTAACTATTCAGTGTGATGGAATCAAAGGAGCGATTTCTGAATGGTATATTTTAGTTAATACCTACCAGGTAAGGGACTTGAAGCTATATGAAGACCACTCACCAGGCTTTTATGAAAACAACAAGGGATAAGGTTTAATACTTGGGTGCAGGCAAGCATAGGGTATTAAAACCATGTATAGGGAACAAAAGGAATTGGGCCTTTTTTATAGGCATTGAAAGAAGAGGCAAGGGACATTAGGCAGGAAGTCATTAATAAACATAAGTGTTCAAAGTTCTCTGGTGGTCTTGGATCTCAGTAGACAAAGTCCTCGAGACATTCAGTGTCAATTTTGGGGTCTTTCGAGATGTCTGGGGACCTGCAAGATTTCTCATCTTTGCACTTTTATGACATCCTGTTTTTGCCAATAACAGCCTCAGTCCAGAGTGACTCCCCACTGAGAAAAAAATACCTATGCTGGCAAACACTATGGGTGCTTGCAGAGTCACCTCTCATTTGAGCCTTATAAACAGGACCTGACGGGTTGGTCCAAGCTCTCTGACCCATACTTCTGCTGGTCTCATTGGAAAAATTGGATCCAGGAATTCTTACATTAGTTACTCATGACTTCTATAAATCTGATTCAAAAAAATGAAAACTGATTCACCAAGAAAAACTGAATTAAAGGAAGAAATGTGGGGCTCAGTCATATTTGTATCTTTTGTCCAGAAGCCCAACTGTATTAATCTCCTTAAAGGGATGCTCGACCAAATGGCATTGCCTTAACTCTGGAGTTACACTTTTGTCACTTATATCTAAAAGAATTGTGACTAAAACACAAGAGATTTTCTGTATCTGAGCTAGATCTTTAGAGAGGGGTCCTCTTTCGTTGCTGGTTCTAAAAACTTAAACAGCTACTCAGTCAGACAAGGCATTTGTCTCACAAGGCAAGATGTCTGGGACAGGCAGGCTAGGGAAGGTATTCAAGATCTATACCATCAACAGCCCAGACTCTTTCCGCTTATCTTTCTGCTATCTGCCCTTAGCAAAACTTCATTTATCTTCATCCTGAACTACACAATCTAGAAGAAAGGAATAATGAAGCAAAACCCTAACACAAACAGACCCCCACTTACTTTCCCATTAGCCCTAATTCATTTATGAGGCCTCCCAAGCTACTCAGGAGTTTAGGCAATAGAATTTCCCCAGTTTCCTAGTGGAATAGGCTTGGATGGTTCTTACCCAAAGAGATAATATGGTGATGACGGCTAGAAGATGGGACCAAAAAAAAAAAAAGACTAGCAAAACTCCAGGAACAAACACTGTTCTGGCTGGCAGCTCTCCTCAGCTGAAAGGTGTTTCTCCCATTGCCAAGTTTTGGATTCTACATCAGAATGTGAATTAGAGGGAACTCTGGCTAAGGGAAGTGAGAGTTGCAAATATTCATTTCATTTTGTTTATTAGTTTTGATACAGGAAGAACAACACAAAACTGAGAAGTACCAAAGGAAATGATTGATACATTGGCTTCTTTTGTTTCCTCCAAGACAGGGTCTCACTTTGCAGTTCAGGTTGGCCATGAACTCACTACATAGTCCAAGCTGGCCTCAAACTCACAGTAATCCTCCTGCCTCAGCCTCCTGAGAGCTGGGATTACAGTGCACCACCATGACTAGCTAATAAAGTGACTTGTTAGAATTAGAAAACTACCATCTATATATCCACATATAAAAGTAACAGTAATATCCTTTATAGCTCATGCATTAAATACATACATATACACTAAATACCTACATGAATACCTACTAAATCAGCCTAAAGACTAACAATAAACTGAAAATATATCTAATATACAAAGCACAATTTTTATTTGTAAAGATCTTTTCAATAAGAAAAAGATCAAATCCATAGAAATTTTGACCTAAATGATGTAAGTATAGCAAATTATAGTAAATGAAACAAAAAAGTCCCCAGTCTAAAAAAAAAAATGTGGTCTGTGCGCTCATCACTAAAGAACCAACGTGAGTGCTTTATCAGGACTCCCTCCTCCCGGAGGCACCTCCTCCTGGAGCGTGCAGGTCAGCGCCCAAATCAACCACAAGCCTGAGCCACACAGTGAGACCCTGTACCAAATACACTAAAAGTAACTCAGATACCCCAAACTTAATGGCCCATCCCATAAATGGACTTCAGGAACAAATAGGCACTTTTCAGATGAACAAGGACAAACAGCAAATAAATATATGAAGAAATGCTCCCAGCATCACTGGTCATTCAAGAAATAAAGATTAAAGCAACGCTGAGGTTCTATCTCGCTCCAGAAAGGGTGCCTGTCGTCAAGAATTCAGTCAGTAATAAATACTGGCAGAACGATGGGGCAAAAGGAGCCCTTCTTCAAAGATGGTGGGTACATAGGTGGGCACAGCCACTGTGAAGTCGGCATGGAGGCTCCTCCAAAGACTAAGTCTAGAGGTTCCATTTGACTCAGCTATTTTGGGATCTTCTTAAAAGAAAAAGAAAAAAACATCACACCAAAGCAACACATGTGTGCCCATTTTTACAGCATCAAAGTTGTTTCTAAATCTTGGAAATAGCCCAAAGGCCTATAAACAGTGAAAAGATAAAGAAGATGTGGATTTTTAAATAGGCATTGCAGTACTGCTGTGCCATAAAGAAGGGTAAGCTTGAGCCAGCTCTGGGTAATTGTGTCTGCCTTGTAATCGCACTCTCTGTGAGCCATGATTTGGACATGACTACCAGTACCCATCCTGCTGGCCAGCAGAAGCTCAACACCAAGGCCTTGGCAAAAGCAGGATGTCTTAAAAGAGAAAGATGGAACATGGGATCTTCCAAAAGCACCCAGATGTCTGAAGACACCCAAACATTCTTTCATACCAGATGTCTTAAGGACTTGGCCACAGAAACATGAAATATTCAGAGAACTTCAACCACTGGTATTTACTAAGATCTTCTATCTAATGTGCCTTGACTTCTTTCAAGCCCTGTTTTTAAAATCCTGCTTCTTTTTGCTTCCTACAGACGGCATTTTCACTCTCTGTCTGCTTGCACCCAGGCACAATAAATTCCATGCCTTATTGCTTTTTTATAAGTCTCATGGTCTCTACCAGTCTCTGCCTTGTGCCATTCCTTACTCTTTAAAGTTAAATAAATTGGACACATGTGTTTAAATATCACATTGCTTCTCTGGTGTGAAAAACAGAAAGGGCAAAAAGGACCAAAACATACAATAGAGATAGTGAAATAAGAAAATGTTCAAATTGGAAGCGGAATGAACAAGGGAAGGAGAAGGGAGACAGGAAGGAGGAGGAAAGAAAAAAGAATAGATGCAAAAATGGAACCAGAGGCCCGGTGTGTGAGTGGGACCACCAGAGGCCCCCTGGAGCCCCGCTCCAGTCAGTGCACAGGCCTCACATGCGTGTGGAACCTCCTCCATCAGACAGGCCCGGTGTGGAACTCTGGAGCAGAACTCCCTGCAGAAAGGCTAGAGGCAAGCCCCACCCAGCTGATGCAGGAGCAGAACATCGTGCCAGAGTGGCACAGTGGGTTCACTTCCAAGAGCTGCAGCATGAAGACATGGAGCACAGCAGCCAGAGCCAAGCCACACCCACCTGGACGAGTTTGAATTTGGTGAAGCTGGACCTGGTGCTAAGGCAATAACTCTACCAGAGCTGTACACCAAAGGTCAGAAGACAGTGCTGTACAAAATGACAAGGAGAAGGAGCCAAATGCAGGCTCAAGCCCTGAGCCCACCAAGAACAAATGCAAGAGACAACAGCACAGAAGCAATTGGAAATCACACACCTGAAATCTCCAAAACAATGGTGTCTTTAGTAAAGAAACAGCTACAGAAAAGTATAGAAGACATCAGATCAGAAATAATTTCTGAAGCAAAAAAAGAAATGATAACTATAATGAAAGAAGTGCTAAGTGTTTCTAAAGAAGACACTACTAAAAATAATAGAGGAGAATAGAAAAATAATGGAATCCTTGAATGAGCAATAGAGGAAAGAAATAGAATGCGTCAAGTGGATTGAAAGTGATATACAGAAAATTAAAACCTCAAATACAAGCTGCCAAAACCGTTTGAATGAAAGTAAAGATAGACTTTCAGACCTTGAAGACACCATTGCAGCTAGTGAAAAGATAAGAAAAGATCTCTTAAAAACAACTAGGATGCAGAAAAAAATAATTCAACATCTTCAAGATGATGCAAAGATGAACAATGTGAGACCAATAGGCATCAGTGAGAAGGAAGGAGTCAATGCAAATGATGTAAAAAGAATATGGGCAGAAGTAATAGCTGAAAACTTCCCAAATATGGGGCAACAATCTGACATTCAGTAACTAAAGCACATAGAACTCCAAATAACATCAATCCAATTATAAACACACTCAGACATATAGCAATCAAGATTCCAGAAATTCAGCACAGGAACAGTATACTAAAAGCCACTAAAGAAAAGAAACAGATCACATTTGAAGGAAAACCCATCAGGATAACAGCAGATTTCTCTTCACAAACCATCGAGCCAAGAAGAGCATGGAGCAAAGTACTTCAGGTCTTGAAAGGAAACAGATTCCAACCCAGACTGACATATGCTGCAAAGCTCTCTTTCAAGTTTGCTATCTGTTTCTTAATAAAATTAAAATAAAGTTCAATGGAGAAGTTAAATACTTCTATGACAAAGAACAACTAAAGAATTTCATGATGACAAAGCCAACCCTACACAGACTACTAAAAGATATTCTAGAAAGGGACCAAAATGACCACAACTCCATGAATGAGAATGGAAGGAACCCACAAAGTAGGGCAAACAATTAAACACAGGAGAAAAAGACGTATACAACAGCAGTCTTTCAATTATTCTTTTGTATCCAGCAGCAAAATATTTCCATAAGCATACTCTACAAATGGACTTCTCCTGCACCCTATGGGTCATGATTCTGTCCAGTTCTACAGAGTCAATATCAAGGCAATAGTAGTGGCTCAGTTCCACAAGTGACACCCGACCACCAGTAAGCATCGTGGACACCGTCCACGTCCACCACATACTAGAAATTATGTGATATCCTATCCCCAAACTGTTAGAAGTGCTGGTCATATATTTGCCATTCCAGTATTTTTGTTTTGTTTTATTCTTGGTAATCCTTTATTATCATGAATTTTTTTTCTTAGTTGACATTTTTGTATATGTTAACCTAATCAAATACTATATGAGTACTCTGAATTGATCACAGATTTGTACATATGGTACACTACATTCTGGTCTCTTAGTTGGACTCACAACTTAATTTTAATTTTTGACTATTATTTTGAAATATTTAACTTAATTTTGAATTAATTAACATTTAATTAAATTTCTGAATATTATTAATTTTAATATTTCTTTTATGATCTTTAGTCTTTCTTTGACTTACAATCTACTTATAAGGCATGGTATAATATTTTCTCCTACTATTGGAAACTTTGAAAAGTGAATTCCCATTTTCCATTGATCTCCTTGTCTTTTACACACACACACACACACACACACACACAAGTATATATGAAAAAATATGCATATAACCTGACATAAGATTGATACTATTTTGTGAAAATGTTCAATGACCTTTTAAATGGATTCATCTATTATGCAAATATTAAAACAGAAATACTGAATCTGCTGGAAGACAGGTAAAAAGCAGAGGAGCAGACAAAGACTTTATGAACAAAACCTTGATCACACAGAAGATGTTGCAAAAAATCAGCAGCTGGTATCTCATCTTACTAAAAAGCTTTTGCACAGCAAAAGAAATTGCCAACAAGGTGGAGCTAGAAATCCTATCTGTATTATTTTAATAATTTAAAATAATGGGATGCATATTTCTAACCTAGATTTTTTTCATCAAATTCCATACTCATACAGCCTGTTTACTCAGTATCTTCAGCCGCATAGCCAAGGGGCGTCTCAGCTCAGCTTTTCCGAAGCTGGTCTCTTGGTCTTTGATCCAGACTACTCCACTCATAGATGTCTTCACTCACTTGATGGCCTTTCCATCTCTGCACCCAATTGCATTCAAAAAGCCTTGGAGTCATCCGTGGTTGCTGTTCTTCTTTCACATCCCATATCAGTCTGCCACACTCGGTCTTGTCACATCTGTCTTCAAAATAGATGTAGGTCATTCTTCCCTCTGGTCACTCCTACTCTCTTTTGATATCACCCTCACCCAAGCCATCACTAACTCTTGCCTCTGAATTCATCTCCATACTCCTGCCCTTGCAAACCGAGTGCATTCTGTTCACAACAGTAGCAGAGTAATACTGTGCTTTTTAAATGTAAAGTAAATCATCTCAAGGCTCTGTGAATACCCTGTAATGGACTATTTTCCTGGGACTAACATCCAAGTTACTTTGAAATGATAGTAGTTTTATACCACATCTGCAAAGTGTAGACATGCTTCCATCACAACACGGGGTCTACTCTCCTTCCCCCGTGTGAGGACTGGCTTCTGTGACTCACTTTGATTGGCTAGGGTAGGCAGAAGAGATTTGCTGTGGCTTCTGAAGCTTAGTCATAAAAAATGGTGCATGTCCCAGCTGGTTCTGTGTCTCTCTCATTGCTAACCCCCAGGCCATGCAAAGTCCCCGTGAGGTGAGCTGGTCATGGCCTCAGATGCCAGTGTCAACCATGGGACACACAAAGAAGCCTTAGCAATGGTACCACACCAGCGGGGGCCGAGTGAACACAGAGCCCAAATCCCAGATTAGTGGATAAAATAGATGTTTTCATTGACTCCCATATATGTATGGGTAGTCTGTTACCTAGAAACAGACAACTTAAACATGATTTCCACCCCCAGCAGGATCCCTTACCACACCCTCTCTGACCTCATTGCTTCCGCCCGCCTCCTGTCCGCACCGCTTGCTTTGTGCGCACTGGCAAGGCCACTGGCATCTCTTGCCAGGTTTATTTCCACCTCCAGGCCTCTGTGCCACGGTTGCTCTGCCTGCTCCCACTTTTTCCAGATTTCCGTAGAGCCCTTTGCTTTGCCTTTTCCAAGGCTCTTCTCAAATATCGAGCTGTCATTCTCATGCCCTGCCGACTTTTCCTGCAGGTAGCTCCCCCCAACCTTGCCCTGGCACTAGTTACTCTTCCTGTGCCATATCTTCCTTTTTATCCTATGGCACTCATGCATGTTAGCATGCTAGGTAGTTTATTATGCTGCTGTTTATGGAGTTCCTCTCCCTCCTGCCAGTACATAACCCCTACAATGATAGGGAAATTTTGTTCTTTATTCTCCACTGATGGATCCCAACCCACTGGAAGAGTTCTTATTGAAGAAATAAATGTATATTACTTCTCACGCTTAGCGCTATGAGTCTCTCTCTAAGCCTCTGCCATCCCTAAGCATCACAAACCAAGCTCCTCCCACGGGACTCTAAAATAATGCCAAACATTCTCACATGGCCTTTGAGTTTTCCCTGAGGAAAATGATTAAGAAATCAGGGCCTGCAACCAGTCAGGAGATTTCTGTTCTTAACAGAAGAAATTCTGATGCGATTTCTGTGTTCTAATGAATGAAAAAAATTATTTTAAAATGTGCGCACTTAAGGGGTTGGGGAGATAGCTCAGTAGAATAAGCATTTGCCTGGCAAGTGCAAGGGCCTAAGTTCAATTCCTGAGTTCTGTCAAAAAAAAAAAAAAGTTCTGATTAAAATGTGCACACTTAGATACATAATGAGTCTTCTGCCATTTCCAAAAAATGAGATTAACTTGGGCGATGTGGAATATGTTTTGTTTTCCCACATCAAGCATCAAGTGACATTGACTCACTTGTCCTGGATTTGTGGTTAGGAGGAATTCTTATATTGTTATCATTATGCATAAATACATATTTTAATGTGCATCTATAAATATACATAGCTAAGAATGTGTTTCAGGGGTTCTATGTTCCGTTTCCCAGTTCCAGGCATTTCCTTCCACAAAAGATTTAAAGATTAAGGCTCCCAGGGAGCAGAGTTCACAGAGAAGCACAGCGGGGGCTATGCATCCCTTGCTGCAGACCAGCATTCAGGGCAGGAGGGAGAGAGGAGGAGGCGAGGAGAAGCCAGCTGAGCTGCACACCCCGCAGGCACCACAGCTTCAGGGCTGGAGGGCCCTCAGCACTGTCTGTCCCTGAAGGGAGGAGAGTTTTCTCTTCAGCCAAAGAAGCCCCCAGTGAGGGCTGACCTCAGGTAGGCCCCTTCCAGCAGCACTCCCAGAAACTGGAGGAACAAGTTCGTCACTCCTGAAGTGGAGAAGAAGCACCCTCACTTACTCGGTACCCGCATCTTGAGGGTTTTTTTTCTAGACTTACTGCATACTGGATAGCAATATACTTCTGCCTATTTTTGAGGTTTAAGGAATGAAACCCTACTGTATACACACTTCTTTGTCTTTCTCTCATAAATAAATTTCTTAAGAATCAGCCATGTAGCCACATTTTAATTCAGCTTCCTTCCTTCATTTTCATTCTTATATACCTTGTTCTAATGCAGCACTGCACATTCATCCATTTTAATCTCGATGGACGTGCGCCTTGTCCTCCAGCTGGGGGCTTCTATAAATGCTGCTATGAGCATTGCACAGAAATGGGTACATTTCTTAAGGCTTAAACACATGAGTTGCCCACCCCCAACTTGTGCCAAATGATCATTCTAAAACATACTGCTTTTAAAAAGCCATGTACTTAATTTCTAACTCTTTGGGTTGGTAATTTTGGATTGAGCTCAACTGCTTGAGTTTGCTCTCAGCTGAGCTTGCTTCTTTATTCTAAAAAGACAAAAAAGAGAGACCAAAAAACTATAAAAATGACAAAATCTCAAAGCAAGATGATAGGAAGTTAACAATGGTTATTACATTGCATATTGTTACATTCAAAATAGTTGATCAAATTATCAGGTATGGGCATACAAAACTGATCAAACAATATAAGCATTAACTGTTCTTTTGAATGAACTAATAGAAATTACTAATACAGTTATCTTAGATATCTTGTATATATCCCTGTCTTAAAAGATGAGCTAAAGAAAGAACAAGTACACTTGGGTATAAGATTTAGAGAGAATATAAGCAAGCAAGGAATACTTGTCTTACCTCCAATCTCTTTATCTAGAAACAAATAAAAAAAAAAATTGAATACTATATGAGAAGCCACCAGAGAATTCAGGAAGAGAACCAGCCTTTTGGTCCGTCCATAACATCATAAGACCAACTATGAATCCACAGAAGTATTAAAAGCAGGCATGGTGACACAAGCCCATAATCCCAGCACACAGGAGGCTGAGACAGGAGGATTGCTATGAGTTCAAGGCCAAACGGCACTACATAGCAAGACCCTGTCTTAATACAAAAACAGAAACAGACCTTTGAGATTATTCAAAAATTGAAGTTATAATCCATCAAAAGAGATTACAAAATGACAAAAATCAAACAAAAAGAAAATCCTGAATATCCAGTGAGCATGACCTCTGTGCAGTTGAGCTCAAGAAAAGCTCACTTCTGTGTACACTCTGATACACAGCTGGGAGCTGTGTTCTGAGCCGTGCAGTCCTATACCCTCCAGTTGCACAGAACCCATGAAATCCATTGTACATTTAAAAGTGAAAAGTCAATTCACATCGTAATGAACACCCTAAACTTTTCAGAGTGAGCCAAACTGATGCCAATCAATTCCAAACATATTTTACTCCTAACTATCGACTACTGATTGTTTCCTTGTGTGCAACCCGATGTCACTTGACCTTTCTCGGTCTTAATTCCTTCATCAGAAAAATTAATATCCTCAAGAAATCCAAAGTGATAATGAACAATAACAGATCCAAGGGCAAATTAAAAACAACTGAAACCTCTTTCCATTTGGCTGGGGGAGAGCTATCTCAGCATCTAAAACAAGTGAAAAATAAAAATAAATGCAGGATTTTTGAAACAAAGAATTTTCCAGGGCCAGCCAAATATTAAAGCACCTGCAAGCAGGCACAGGGGCAGGGGTTCAATCCCCAGGCATGCTGAGACGGCAAATGAGACTGGGCCTGGTGGCGCACACCAGCTCGTGGGAGGCTGTGAACAGGCGGATCGCTATGAGTCCGATCTAGTACTGAGACCCTGAACACCCTGTAGACCCTTCTCTAACACTAACACACACACACACACACACACACACACAC
>PVKA01053046.1:0-11416 GCA_004027165.1 Ctenomys sociabilis
ACTGTAGTGGGGAATTGGTCTCCACATAATTTCAATTTAAACATATTTGTTGAGACTAGTTTCATGCTCAACCATACCATCTGTCTTATGGAATGTTCCTTGTGGTTGGATGGAATATTCTACAGATACCTGTTAGGTCCATTCTGTCCAGTTTAAGTTTATGCCTGATAGTCCTTTGATGATTTCTGTCTGGATGATCTGTTCTTCTGTAAGTGTGGTGTTGAAGTTCCTTGCTACTATTGTATTGAGTCTGTTATAGTTGCTCTTAGGTGCTTATATAAGCTGGCATACATTCACAGTTACCATTTACTTTTGCTTAATTGACTGTTTTACAATATATAATGACATTTCTCTTAACTGTTTTTGATGCAAAGTTTATGTTATCTTTAAATCATTCCTGCTTTCTCTTGGATTCTGTGTAGTGTGATATTCTGCCTTATACTTTCAGTTTCAATCTATGTGCATTCATAGAGGTGAAAGGAATTTCTTGTAGGCGGTACATAGGTCATTTTTATATTCTTATTTTTATGTTGTTTTTTATTTTTTAAGGGCTAAAGAAGTTATCATTTTTTATTTAAATCATTTTAAATAATATTCATTTTAATGAGAAAAAGGATAAAATTTCAATGTAACAGTTTCAGAACTGTTAGTAAGACAGTTACAATAATTAATACCTTGCTTATTGTTGTCTTCATAGTAGCTATTCAGAGGACAAGATGCAGACATGATATCTTGTCTAAGCAATATTAGTACAAACTTTTCTTCTCATTGAACTAAGAGAAAGTAGCTGCATATCCTGTCATACATATATATATATATCCCCTTACAAGATGGTCCTTCATTTATATCCTCCTGTTTTGTTTTGTTTTGTCAGAGATGGGCGTTCCATTGTTATTAGAGAAGCTGTATTTGGAGAAGTCTTTAAAGGACCAAAGGAGTTAATATTTATATACAGGGCCTGGCATATGCAAGTGCTACATAAAGATTTATTAAATAAGTTCTCTGTCAGATGATAGAATGCCTGTCAGATTCTGCAATTAAACTTCTGTATTTACTAGTGAGATGATGAACCCATTGTTGATTTCACAATGAATACAAGAGTTAAAGAGTCCTTAAGTATAATAGACCTGAATGAAAATATTTTCAGAGACATTTCCAGCATTTTATGTAAAACTCACACCTGTGTGCATTGCAGATACTTCCTGTAGACAGCATGAAGAGAAGTTTGGATCTGTCATCACAGACATGATCTCAGATTGGGCAATCCACTTAGCCTCTTCATGCTTCAGCTGCTGTCTGTAAAAGTGCAATGAAAGCCGCTGGCTTCACAAGGGTGTTGGAAGATGAGATGACATTTTTAAAACTCCTAGTGCCTGCCAGAAGAGGCGCCACCTCAGTGCAGAGTGTATTTATTAATATCTCATATTCTACTGGCTCTCAAGCCATTATCTTATTAAATGCCCAAACTCAGTCTCAGAAATTACAATATTGGGGGTTGCATAGTTAGAAACACATTGCAAGACAACTACCTGCATGAAAATGGGTGAGGAGTCACCACTGCACTCCACCGGGAAGGAATTTACTCGTAGCCCTACCTGAGTTCCCTCCAAGGTACAGTCCAAGAGCAGAGTTTTAGCACTTTGCATGTGGCTCTCAGGGGATTTCTTCTGTGATTCACCAGAGTCAGCAAGTCCATGGGAATCTGGAGCAGGAAGATTTGGTGTGTGAATCTCAAAATTAAGTTCATTAACTGCTTATAAAGCTCTTTCGAGTGTTTATTTATTTTTATTTATTTATTTTTGTTTTATTGAAGTACAAATATCAATGAGACATTTTTAAGATACCTTGACAAGATGAATTTGATAAATTACTACATTGCAAACTGTTTTCATAATGTTTTAGTATCCTATAAAGTGCATACATGATATTATACTTACAGACATTATTATACCATATGTCTCTTATCATTACATAAAGAGTATAGCTGTTTGCGTATCTTATTTTTTATTAATTATTGAATCTTTGATGTAATTCAGGTCTTTTTTTACAAAAAAGAAATCCACTTAGTCATTCTGTGTCTTTTATTCAGGTGGAGAATTTATACATTTACATATAAGATAATGATTAATAACTAAGGCTTTATTACTGTTATTATATTTCTTTTTTCTCATTTTATTAAACTGTCTTTTTCTTTCTCTTTTTATGATTTTTTAATTACAGTGTGTTTTCAACTCTCCCTTATGATTTTTGTGTCTACTGTACATTTTTGGTTTGTAGTTAATGGAAAGGCCTACGAAATTTTTTATTATTACAATATACTTTTTTTTTGGTGGAACTGATAAACTCAGGCCTTTGCACTTGCCAGGGAAGCGCTTGTTCCACTGAGCCATCTCCCCGGACCTGACAATGTATTCTTGAATGATATCAACTTAACATAGATTTTAAAGGAAAAATAGAAAAAGAGGAAAAATATACATGATAAACTGTGCATGTTCTTCATTTCTTCCTACATTTTGAATTTTTCATGTCCCATTTTATATTACTTTACCATACCTTATATCTTAACACATTAATGCATTTACTTTTTCTATTTTTCATCTTTATACTAAGGACATAAGTGAATTATGCACTATATTTACAACTATGCTTCTGTTTTTGTTTTTTGGTACCAGGGATTGACTCAGGACTGTATGCTTGCCAGGCAGTCATTTATGCCACTGAGATATCTTCTTGGCCCCATATGTACATTTAAATTAAATTTGTACATTTAATTTTTAGAAATCTCATAATCTGTGTATTGAAATCTATTGATGCGATTTCTGTAGCACAGACACTAGTTTGGGTGCTGAAAATACAGTAGGGAACAAAACCAACAAAACGCCTCTGCGATTATCTCTTTTTTTGTATGTGTTTTTGTACGTTAGTCCCTGTTTGCTGTATGTAATGTCTATGTTCTTTGCATGGAGTTGGTACATTGCACATAACATACATTAATCCCCTTTCTCATTCTCTTTTTCCTCCTTTCCCAGCCTGCCTTTCATCTCTTGATGTCCTTCCCATGATAGAAAGATCCATGTCTCTGTTTCTTATTATTTAACTTTATTTTTTTCTCTTTATTTAATCCTTTAAGTTTTTCATTAAGAGAAACACTGTGATATTTAATCTTGAGTATCTGATTTACTTAACATTATGGTCTAAGGAGCCTCAATTTTCCTACAAATGACTTAAGTTTATCTTTATGGTAGAGTAGTATTCCATTGTGTATAAATACCACATCTTCTTTGTACATTTATCTGACTCCTTTCAGAATTTAACTATTGTGAATTGCGCTGCTATAAACATGGGTTTTCACGTATTTCTGTAATAAGATGAATAACTTTTAAGAATGATATCTAGAAGGGGAATAGTTGGACAAATGAAATTCCTAGTTTTAGTGTTTTTGAGGAATCTCCATACTGATTTCCACAGTCAGTGTGCTATTTTACATTCCCACCAACAATGTAGAAGGGATCCCTTTTCCCCACATCATTGCCAGCATTTGTTGCTCTATTTTCTTGAGGTGAGATGGAATGTTACTGTTGTTTTAATTTGGACTTTGCTTGTGGCCAATGATAACAAACATTTTCTTCTACACATTTATTGGTCATTTGGACTTCTATTCATTTTGGTTGTCCATATTTTGATTTTTTGGAAGTCTAAGTTTTTGAATTGTTTCTGTATTCTAGATGTTAGTTGTCTATCTGAAGAATAGCAGGCAAAACATTTCTCCATATCTATGGGTTGTCAGGGTAATACAGACCATCCTGTATACTTACTTTTATAAGTAAAATTTATACTTCCTGATGCCTTCTTTCTCATTAGTGTCTCTTTCAATTTGAGGAATTCCCTGTATTGCTTTTTGTAGCACAGGTTTACTGGCAATAAAATTCTTTCAGCTTTGACTAAGAAAATATTTATTATATTTTCTTTATTTATTTGTAAAGTGTAATGAGATATTCTTGGCTGAATTTTTCCCCTTAGCATTGCATAAATCTTACCCTGTTTCCTCCAGGCCTATGACATTTCTGCTGAGAAGTATGCTGTCAGGTGAGTGGAATATCTTCATATGTTATTGTTTTTATTTTCTTGTTGCTTTAAGAATTTTCTTTGCCTTTACTTTTGAGAAATTAATTATAATATGCCTTGGGGTAGATCTGGTTGAACTGAGTCTGTCTGATGCTCTGCTATTTTCTTTTCTGTTGTTGTTGATACCAGGTCTCACTGTGCAGTTCAGATTCAGTGTGCTCCTCCTGTCTCAGCCTCCCCAGTACTGGGATTACAGTTGTGCACCAACAAGCCTAGTTTCAGGGCTGGCATAGTCTGCTCAGAGTTCCTGGGCTGGCATGTTATGCAGTACTTGGGATCAAACTCAGGACCTTGCATTTGCCAGGCAGGGGCTTAGAACACTGAGCTATCTCACCATCCCCAACCTGTGATTTTCCTGTATTTAGTTTTTAATCATTCTCAGTGGGATATTCTCTTATAACCTATATGGTGAAATTAAATTTTCTGCACCTGTAGCATTTTCAAATCCTTATCAAAGCCTAACATCTTGAACATTTGCTGTCCTAACAATGGCACAAATTTGTATGAAATTTCTTTATCATTCTTCATATTTTTGTTTTTCCATCTGCTGCTTGTATATTTTCTTTCTTTCTTTCTTTTTTTTTTTTTTTTTTTTTTTTTTTTTTTTTTTTTTTTTTTTTTTTTTTTTTTTTTTTTTTTTTTTTTTTTTTTTTTTTTTTTTTTTTTTTTTTTTTTTTTTTTTTTTTTTTTTTTTTGTGAAACCAGGGACTGAACTCAGGCCCTTGCACTTGCCAAGGAAGCACTTATTCTACTGAGCCATCTCCCTGGCCCCTGCTTGTGTATTTTCAAATAGCCTGTTATTAAGTTCAATGATTCTTTTTTCTGTTTCATCTATTCTGCTATTGATACTTTCTATTTAATTTTTGGTTAGTGTGTACTTTTCAGGTTAAGGATTTCTATTTGATTTTTTAAAATAGTTTCTTTAATACCACTGCCAAATTTTTCTGGCATTGTATTGAATCATTGTTGTTTATTTTCTTGAAGTTGAATTTTCTTTAAATTGTTCCTTAGGAATCTGTGAATGTTGACACATAATTTTTGCTACAGGCTTGATTTCTGTTGTACGATTTTTCTCTGCCAGGTGAGGTCATGGTTTCCTGAATGTTCACAGAGTATGTTGATATACAAAGTTGTGTTGACATTGAAACATTAGGTATTTATTCCTGTCACATAATTTGGCTTTGCTTTACTTGTCTTTTCAGAAATTCTAAGCAGATTATCTAATTTCTCTGAGAATTTAGTTCCTTCTATTTTAGTTCTAAATGGTGCTCTAAATCCAAATTTATGGGCGTTGTTGGTGTGTTGTCATCATTTAAGCAGTAGAAGGGTATCCCCCCAAAGACTTTATTCCAAATTGTCATGCTGTTCAAAATGAGCCTGAAGGAGTGCTAAAAGTGTGATTTGTACTTGCAAACTTCTTCCTGAGTCCATAGTAGACCTTCATATTTTATGTATCATCATCACCTATTGTCAGATGTCCCAGGATTTTTCCTGACTCTTGGCTTTACTATGGAGAGACTTGTCCCAGGACCCAGTACTCTGTCTTACTACTTAATTCCTTTTCTTGCCATAACTGAATAATCATCATCATCATCATCATCATTGTTTTAGATTGGGGAGTGGTGGAGTGAGCAGATTGTTGGTCACCAAGGCTGACACCAAACTAGGCTGGACCTGTGTCTTACTGCTGCAGAGATCTGCATAATCTTGGGCAGTGTTAGTCCAAGGCCTGTTCCACAGCTGGTGGTAATGTAGACTGAGTATCTGGCTTTCCCATGGGAACACAAGCCTTCTCAGGGCAGGTTCAGAGTTTCTGGTGACAGGAGATCCTTGAATTAGGCCTAGTACTGAGCTTCATGTTGCTGTTCTTGCCACTGGGTTCCCAGACCAAGTCCCATGCTTTCTTCGATGTGCTCCACTCCTTTCCCCCACCTGCAGGTGAGGTCCTGTTCAGTGCTCTGCTGTCTGACTTATGGTGGAGACAGTCCATTGACTGGCCACCAGGGATCCTGAGGTTCAGTCTGTGACCAGTGGCCTGGGTACAAGGGCTGTGGGGCTCTGCTCCATACTGGTTTACACTGCAGTGTGTCTAGTAGTAGTTTTAAGCCTAAGGCCTAAGCCTAATTTCCTTTTATTCCCTCAAATAGGAATTGTGTTTTTCTATGCTACCATTGCTTGGAGTTGGGTGATATAGATACAGACAAATATTTCCTTCTGATGTTCTTTAATTTATTTTCTTGCTACACTAAAACTGAGTCTTGTGGAGATTGGTGTCTGACTAGAAAGGTAGGGTATGTCTCTAAAGAGATAGAGCATTTTACCAAGCTTCTATCTTGTTCTGACCTTTTTTTAAAAATTTTTAAAATTTTTTTATTTTATTGAAGTACAAATGTCAATCAGACAGTTTCAAGACACCTTAACAAGACAGATTCGATAAATTAATACATTGCAAACTGTTTTCATAACGTTTTAGTATTGTACAAGGTGCATACATATTATATTTACAGATATTATTTTAGCAGATATCTCTTATCAGTGAATTAAGAGTGTAGCTGCTTACTTATCTTATTTTTTTATACCTGAATTATATCAAAAATTCAATAATTATTTTCCTACTGGATGACCGTAGTACTAGAAGCCGACATAGTATCCTGTCCAACCACCTTTAGTGCAGATCTTGCCTCTCATAGAATTATGTATTGTTCTGACCTTCTACTGCTATCAGTTTAAATATCTAACTTCTCAATTTGTTGTTGATAGCTGGTTTTTAAAAACAAAAAAAGGACATTTTTCAGGAATCATGCATATTTTCAGATTTTTCTTTGATAAAATTTCAAATGAAACTTCCAGAAAGATGGTGGAGTAGTGAGCAGCAGAGAACGACACTGTCTGAGATTTGGTATTCAGACACTGGAATATAGCAATGTGAGGAGAAGAAGAAGGAGCAATGTGAGGGACCCAGGAAGGATCTAAATATAGAATTGAAACCCACTGGGAAAGTGAGGATAGAGCATTCAAAGAAGGAGGAGGTAGCAGGCAATGTTTTCTTCATGAAACCAAACTCGATGCCTGGGAGGAGTAGTTCAAACTTGCAGATGTACAGTGACCATAGGCAACCCCAGAGGCCTCCACATAGAGGCATAACAGTGGAATGGAGCAAGGATGCAGCGGACTGCAGTGGATGGAGAGCTATTCAGGGTCAGATGTCCCCAAAGAGACAGCAATTGATGGGGAGCCTTTTTAAAGAGGGGTCGACTGAGTTCAGAACTCAGAGAAACTACTGGATCCATCTAGTAGCTTTCAGTGTTGAGGCCAGGGGCTACATTCAAGTTGGCAGGGGGCCAGGGAGGCAAGTTTGAGCGGGTAGAAGGTGCACACACTGTTGAAGGCTGAATGGGTCTGGCTCCAGCCTGATGGCCAGAAACCAGGCTGCATTTGAGTGGAACTAAAATTCCAGGCCCACTGAACTTATCCACTACCCTACTGTAAAGCCATAGATGAACTGCTGAGATCAGTCAATTCAGATTGAGACTTCGTCTGCCCACACCGTCCGCCACTGACAATAGAGACACATCTTGAAGTAGACACTTCTTTAAATTTTCTTCATCTGTCTCTTTTCTTGTTTTGTTTTATTTATTTTTCTTCATTATTCTTGTTTTTATGAGTGTAAACCTGGTTATTAGTTTTGTTGTTGTGTTGTTCTATTTTGTTTTTGTTTTTATTTTTTCTCTCTTTCCATTCTGTTTTCTTTATCAGTTTGCCAAAGTCTTCTCGATCTTCCTTTGTCCTCCAGTCTTTCTTCTAGTCCCTTTTTCTACTTCCACTATCATCACTCTTACTCAATATAGTTCTGGAAACATTAGCCAGACCAATTACACAAGAGAAAGAAATAAAGAAATAAGGATAGGGAAGGAAGAAGTTAAATTATCATTATTTACAGATGACATGATACTCTACATAGAAGATCTCAGACAGTCTTTTAGGGTAGCTGGATACAAATTCAGGGCTCACAAATCAATAGCCTTTCTGTAGATGAATAACAAACATACTGTAGGAGAAATTAGGAAAACAACAATAGCACCAAAAAAGAAAGAAAGAAATACCTAGAATCAATCTAACAAAAGACAATAAAAGATCTCTACATTGAAAATTGCAGTACTCTGAAAAAAGGAGATCAAAATAGGTACTGGAAAACGGAAAGATACAGCTTGTTCTTCGGTAGGAAGGATCAATTTAGTGAAAATGGACACACAGAGCAACAGATTTGATGATAAAATAGATAATATAACAATCGTGTTAATTAACTATTCTTGTTTTGAAAATCTGTAACACAAGTGCTGCTGTATGTTGCCCTGTTTCTGTCTTTGTTTATACTTGTTTTTGCTTTTGACTTTAATCTTTAAAATACAATAAAATCAAATTGAAAATAAAAAAGAAAAATAAATGCACACACATCCAGGATTGTTATACAGATTTAATGCCATCCCGACCAAAAGCCCAACAGCATTTCTCAAAAATTTAGAGAAAATCATAAGTTCATTTGTAACCAGAAAAAAAAAAAAAAAAATAGCAAAAGCAATTCTGGACAACAAAGGCCAAGCAGAGGGTATCACAACCCCTGACTTGAGACTGTGCTACAAAGCTACTGTACTACAGCAGTAAAACAAAACAAACAAAATAAAACAGAGCCATGGATCCATTCAAAACATTACAAGACTGGGGCTTGCCCATTAGCTCTGTTGTTCAAGTGACTTCTTAAACAAAGTAATCAGGAAGTTGTGGTTAGATCCCCAGATCCTCAAGCCATGCAAGACCTGCCCTTAAGGCATCCTAAGCCAGCCAAAACAAAACAAAACAAAACAAAACAAAACAACCTTCTGAACTTTTAGGGGCCAGGGAGATGGCTCAGTACAATAAGTGCTTCTCTAGCAAGTGCAAGGGCCTGAGTTCAATCCCCAGTTCTGCAAAACAAAACACAACAAAACAACACATTAGAAGATACACGATCAAGTCTAGACATACTCAGCCACTTTATCTTCCAGATATCTTCATTGGCTAAATAAACAGTGCCGGAAAACCTGGCTTTCCACGTGCTAAATATTAAAACTAAACACTGTATCTCTCACCATGCATTAAACTAAAATTAAAATGCATTAGAGATCTAAATATTAAAACGGAAACATTAAATCTGCTCAAAGAGTTACTATCTAGAATATATTAAGAATTGAAAAAAATCACACCACCCCCCAAAGTTAAATATGTAACCCCAAAAATGGATATTTGAGATCCATTTCCCTTCTTGATATCTTCTCAAAATAGTTAAACACATCATACCACAGTAACGTATGAGCATTTTGTGTTTATAATGGTGCCGTTTGTAATTGCTAAATCTTGGAAACAGCCCAAATTCTCATCAACCAATCAATCAACCGATCAATGGAAAAAGAAGATGTGTCTTTTAAAAACATACAATGGCTTATTACTCAACCATAAAGAGGGACAAACTTGAAACATTTCTAGGTTTATGGATGCATCTTGAAAAAAAAAATCTTAAGGGAAATAAACTGAACACGCATGTAGATATCACAATGTTCTTCTGGTGTGAGAAATTGAAAGCATACATAAAACCAAAATGTATAATAGATATTTTGAAATAAGAAAATGCTCAAATGGGAAGGGGATCTAGGGAAAGGAGGGGGAAAGGAGGGGAAAAGAAGGAAAGGAAATGAAAAAAGAAGAAAAAGTAGAAACAAAGTTTTTGTAAATAAGGAGAAGGAAAAAGGCAGAAGGGCGGGGGGAAGGAATGAGAAAGAAGGGAAGCAAGGTCCACCCTGGCAGTGCAGGTTCCCTAAGACGAAGGTGACCACTACCTATACCTATAATGTACCAATGAGCTTCATCAATTAAAAAGTCCTTTCAAATGAATATTTCATTTCTTTTGCTTTTAATAATAAAAAAAATCTTAAGCTCAAGGCTTTACCTGAAGTCTTTGCCCACCCAGTCAGGAGCAGCTCCAGGCCCTGTGGAGAGCAGGGACAGGGTGTATCAGTGCCAGGCCCCTGCCCCGCACCAGGGCTGCCTGACAGCACCGCGAGCCAGGCGGTCCTCGGCAACAGCTTCTCGGGCCCTCTGCCTCCTTTCCTTCCTCAGAATCACTTTTTCTGCTTTTCTGGGTTTGGGATTGATGCTGGTAGAAGATGACACTCAGTTTTTTTTTTCATGATATCGCTTTCCTGGAAGATATTTAGAATTTAAATGTTAGCTTTCATATAATTTCTTAAAGATCATGAAAATGCCTACAGTGCATTTTTAGTGTAACAAATTCTAAGATCTGTCTTCAATGTTTTAGAAAGAAAAAGATGGTAGAGCAAAGTAGTTAACAGTAGTTAAAAATCTTTTCCTAAATTGCTTAGTTGAAAGGAAAATGTATTTGCTTGAGTCATTGGTTTTTACCTCTAATTTATAGCTGGTCAATTTATCAGCACTACTTTCAATTTAACTGTACCTTCTCTGAGCACATGCATATGTGAATAAAAAGTTCATTTTTGAACTTAGATCTCCAACAGTGACTAGGAGAAGTAAAACTTTTTCAGTGCCGAATTTCATGAGATTTTAAATTAAAATGTTCTTGAGGATTTATTCACAGAACTCAGGATTTTTGTTCAAACAAGTATTCAATCTAATAATAAAATATTTCTTTGGATTATAATTTTAAAAGTTTACTTTTATTCTAATGCTGTTAAGGAGTCTTACTATTTACATTTTATTGGAGTCTAGAGAATATATAATTTGAAATGCACTTATTACATTTAAGCAGCTTACACTTTATGTTGGGATAAATGTAACTGTCCATGTAGCAGCACCACTAATTGAAAAGGCACTTGTAGTTCTCACACACACTGTTTTGCATTACTGATATTAATAAATACACAAATGTATATGTGACCTTTTTCATAGAGATCCTTTTTACTGTTTGGTTCTCACTACTCTGAGAAGCACTAGTTTTGTCCTTCAACAGCCTTTAGGAATTGATGCTGTGGGATAACTAAAGAAACATTAGAAGCAATATATTTAGTGGCATGCTTGATTTTCATATATTTATATGTTATTGTTCTCTTTTCCTTTTGTGTATTTGGTACAGGGTCTCACTACGCAGATCAAACTCGTAGTGATCCAGGGTCTCATTACCCAGATTGGACTTGTAACGATCCTCCTGTTTTCAGCCGTCCCAGCGCTGGGATTACAGGCACGTACCACCACACCCCGACTCTGTTGAGGGCTCAACCTGCCC
>PVKA01053047.1:0-11418 GCA_004027165.1 Ctenomys sociabilis
TTCCTTCCTTCCTTCCTTCCTTCCTTCCTTCCTTCCTTCCTTCCTTCTTTCTTTCCTTCCTTTCTCTCTCTCTCTCTCTCTCTTTTGTATTTTAGGAAAGGGTCCACAGGGTATTTAGGGTCTCACTACTAGATCCACCTGTTTACATTCTCCCACGAGCTGGGATTACAGCTGTGTGCCACCATGCCCAGTCTCAATCGCTGTCTCAGTGGCCCCTGGGGGGTGGGGCCAGCATGGCAGCCCCATGATTGAGCCCCCTTCGCTAGGCTTTTCTAATGAGGCTATAACCCTAGGCAGAACTTTTCTTAGTCCTGTGACTCATTCTAATGAATCACAGAATCTGAGCAAGGTGTGTGGGAGGCCCTAAATTTGTAATCAGTGGACAGAATTCCAGGTAGTCCAAGGTCCCTCGTGAGCGCCTGGCACCTCTACGGGGACGTCTTGAGCCACCTGAGCCTTAACCTGTGAGCTCTGCATAGCTTGAGGAGTCAGAGTTACATCAGAGTGCTGAACACAGCAGTGGACTTAACATGTCTGCCTCCTCTAAAGTCCAGAGCTGGAATTCTCACGCTCAAGGTGAAGATAACAATAGGTGGTCCTTTGGGGGGGGATGGCTGGGTTATGGGGACACGGAAAACATTTGCACTAAAGGCTTAAATGCAAAAGGGTAACATTTAAAACACATTGAAGAATACTTTAGGAGAAAATATAGGAGCGTGACTTCAGCATATGAAGGATTTCTTAAGATTCAGAAGGCATAAAAAAATATTCAGAAGGCACAAATTACACATATAGAATAGTATAAATATATTTGACTACAGCAACGTGTGAGCTCCTAAACTGAAAAGACAATTTTCCAAAGTGAAACAATGCTCGAGCGTTGTGTGATCTTTAAAAACTACTGCACTGCTTGATAAGTACTGGCTGGGTAGGTTGATGGATGGATTGGGGGATCATTACTTATTTGCCTGTCTTTTCTGGCAATGGGGAGGGAATGTGACTATTATTTTTTAAATAGTGTAGTAATAAAAATATGAGGCATAATAAGGCAGTTCTGGAGACAACAGCCTTTAAAAATGAGGCAGAGACCACCATGGTCAGATAAAAGGCTGGGACAACAAAATAAACCCCTGGGCATAATAAACTGTCACTTTTCAAAACATAGCATGTTGTGTCTCTATGCCTGTGTGTTTTCAACAGACCTGTGAGGACACTGAAAAAAAAAAACGCAAGTGCCAAGTGTTTGCATAAAGGGAATCGTTACCAAGGAAAAATCTAAATCCACCCTCAGCTTCACCTACTCCAAGTAGACTTCCAAGTCACTAATTATGGGGCTGAGGAGGTGGTACATGACTATAATCCCAGCACTCTGAGAGGCTGAGGCAGGAGGCTCACAAGTTAAGAGCTCAGCCCTGGCAATTTAGCAATATAATGTCTGGAAGAAAAAAAAAAAAATCCACGAACTTTGGAGGTCACATTGGTGAATAATATATTATTAATTTCTCACTGGCTTCGTATAGATAACCCCTCTGATGTGTGCGCTATGACAGCTGTCCTGGTTGCTTCTCAGGTCCAAGGGCCACTGTGCTGAGGACACTGGTGCTTCCTGTGGGCCTGCGGATGTCTCATGGGTGACGTGAATGAGATCAAAGGGCTTGGCCCAGCTGCCTTTCTAGCTTGTGTCCCTTGGTCACCTTAACTTTTGCGTCAGAGTCTGCTCAGCTCTGCACCACACAGACATGTTAAGCGACCAGGGGAACCAGAGTATTTTCTTCTTTTTTTCCTCCCCCTTTGTGCCTCCCCCCCCCCCATTTTTGAGTTTCTTCAACAGCAGCAACAACCTGTATGCTTGAGTGGAGAAGTCCCATGAGCTTCCTGGGCTCACAGGGAAGGCTCCAGGAAGGCGAATGACTGCTAGGAGGTGGGGTCTGTCAGAAGGGGGAGTCCCCTGGGGTGTGGCCCAGAAGAGTCTCTCCTTCCCTAGCTCCTCCTTTCACTCTGCTTCCTGCTGAGCAGTTGTCTTCCACACAGGCCAGTATGCGTCTGTGGTACTGAAACTTCTGCGTCAGGAGCCGTGGTAAACCTCTCTCCCAGAAGCTGTGGGAGTCAGGGTACATCCCTGTGAGAGAAAGCAACTGAGACACAGCGGCCCCTCAACTCCTTTCTGCCTGTCCAAGCCCAGCCCTATCCACAGGCCAGGATATTCGCACAGGATGACCGCACCAAGTATAAGAAGGCTTAGCTGTCCTTAGACACACAGACCCTGCTTACCCAGTGGCCACAAAAAGCATCTTCTGGAGCACTGCCCCTGGCCAAAGGAAACCCCTAGACTTTGGCCCAACCCTGGCAAATCAATCAAAATTCCCTGAATCAAAAGATCCATCAGGTATCAAAAATACAGTTTTTATTCATAGTTCCCAGAGAGACAAGCTCCGTGCTAACAGTGGTAAGGGAGCACAGGGCACCCGCAGGAGGCAGAGGGAGAGGAAGGAGCTGGGGTTGCACAGTTCTGCTGTGGTGGCTGCCCCAAGGAGTGGGAAGACATGGGCAGGTTGACTGGCTCGCCTGAATAACTTCCCCGTGCTCTGAGGCTCAGGGACTGTCCCTGGTGTCAGTGATGGCCCCAGGTGACGAGGGCTGTATGGGTGGTGGCCCAGGCTATGAAATGCAGCGCAGGGGGTCGTTAGGGTGCAGGCCCTGGGGAGCTATAGGCCCTGGGGCACTGTTTGGCATTGAGGTCTCACAACCCAAGAACAGGACTTCTCCTGAGTGGGCTCGGGAGGAGAGGTGACAGGGAAGGTGGTCACCCTCAGAGCTCGAAGTGTTCAGAGCCAGGCGTGTCCGGCACCTGCAGAAGCGAAAGCTTCCAATATGCAAACTCCTGAATATGGTGGGTCCAGTCAGAGGTGTGGTGCCTCTCCCCTCAGCCTCCTTTACGCCTTTCCTGGGAAACAGCTATTCCATCTGGGAACATCAGGATGCGAGGATGAAATGAAAATGACAAAAGCAAGCTTTTTTTTTAGTACAAGGACTTGAGCCAGGGCCTCTGCACTGAGCCACATCCCTAGCCCTTTATTTTTTATGTTGAAACAGTTTCTCACCAAGTTGCTGAGGTATATCCTCCTGCCCCAACCTTCTCAGGGGCCGGGCTCCTGTGCATGCGCCTCCAGGCCTGCCTAGGAATTCACTTTTGTATGTACTTTATGTTGGCACCTGGTACCCAAGGCTCAGTACAGCCTGCCCGGGCACTGGCTCCTCACCTTCACCTGCTTTGTGACAAAGAGGGACAGGCTGAGGTAGGGGACCCTGCTGCCCCCATCTCCATCTAGGGCCCCAGCATGGTCAGCCCCTCTCATGCCCACAGGCCTCCCCAGGCTGTTTGCGACCCAAATGTTTTTCTACCAGGCCCTCTCCAGGAGTGAAGCTCTGTGCCATTTGGATGAGTGCAACTCATCTGAGGCTATTTATTTTTATTAATTAAGTTTATTGTCACAGCTTAGGTATAAATAATGATGGCCTTTGTTGCAGGGAATTTGTGCCTGTAACAGAGATAACTTGATTCCCTTTTTCCATTTCCCTCCTCCACCCCTTCAGCCTCTCTTCTTTTCCTTATTTTCAAAAGCCTTGTTTCCATTTTTCCTTCTTTTCTCATCACTTTTTCTGTCCCCTTCCTTCCTTTCCCTCTCCCCTCTCTCTAGTTCTCCTCCCCACTGGAACACTCTCTTCTTGTTTCACAATATCCATTAGACGTTTGGGTCCTTATTTACCCTTCTGGTTTCTCATATCAGAGAAACAATGCAATATTTACACACGTGCGTCTCATTTTTTCCATTAAAGAGGATGGCCTCAAAATGCGTCCATTCAGCTAGAAGGGATCCAGGCTCATCTCTTCATTGTTGGGAGCCCCAGGAACTAGGAAACTGTGCAAATGTGCATAGGTGGGACTAGGCCTCAGCGGGTAAAGCAAACAAGTCCCGAGATAAACATCCTGTCTGGATAAGGTCAGCTATTCGTTGCTAGGCAACCTTGTGTCACGTGTTACTAACTTTGCAAAAGTACAAATAAAAGGTGGTTTTGTGGTGGGGTTGCCTTAGTCTTGCCAGTAGGGCAGACCAGCAACCTCCTAACCCAGCTTTTGTCTTCTTGTCCATCTTTTCTCAGTCCTGCTGCCATTTCTCCCAAGGTAGAACTGATTACAGCGACACCAATGGATCCCTACACTGCATGGCAGCATAGTACTCCATTGTATATATATAAAAAAATCTTCTGCCATTCATCAGTTGATGAGCATTCAGGATGTTTCCAAGATTTAGCTAATACAAACTGTCCAAGGCTAATTGTGTGTGTGTGTGTGTGTGTGTGTGTGTGTGTGTGTGTGTGTGTGTGTTTGTGAGAGAGAAAAAGAGAGAGAGATGCTGGGATCAAACATAGGGCCCCACATATGCCAGCTGATGGCTCCACCACTGAGCTGTACCCTATCCCCAAGGACTAGGCTTGTAGAGGTTTTAAGAAATTTAAGAGTCAGCCTCATGTTTTTCTTGTTCCACCAAAAGTGGTGTACAGGACCAGATGCCCACTTTAGTGACCCATGTCACATGTGGCCAGGGCTTCAGATGGCCACACAGAGGCCACCCTTGTGCAGAGAGATGAACCAGAGTCAACAGGGCTCCCTCCTAGGCTCTAAGTCAGGGACAGCACACCCTAGGCCCCTGGCCAGACTGGGGCCCACTCTGCCGCTTGGACACATCATTCGAGTGGCTGCGCCCACGAGTGCCTGTTACCCCAGCATGCACCTTTGGGATCCTTGCCCTCAACAGCCAGGAGCAGCTGGAAAACAACACCTGCTGTGGCAGGAGGCCTGAGGTCACTCGTGGTCCCCAGTGCTAAATGCAAATGTAAGGACAATGTCTAAAATGTCCAAGAACTTCAAGTTAGGTTGGTGGAACATTAGGCAGCACAGAGCCCTCCTCTGGAGCTGTCTGGGGAAGAGGCGAGGGCGGGCAGAATGCTGCAGGAGCCACAGGAAGAAGGGGCAGTGGATGAGAGGCTTGGGGGTCTGGGGAAGGGATCTGTTATTCCTGGGACCATGACTGTAGTTCAGTAGTAGAGCATTCACTTAGCATGACTGAGGCCCTGGGTTAAATCTCCAGCATAGCAAAACATACATGCTACATACTACATATACGCACATCCATACTATTATTATGAATATATTATCAGAGTTGTTGAAGATGAAAAGTTGTTGCCAGGTGGGAAAATGTTGAACCAGGGACCTAAGGAACCAGGCAGATGACTGCCACCAGAGGCACCAGAAAGTAGTCTATTCTGGCCTCCTGGGGATTTGTGAGGAGCTCAGTTCAGCCACAGCTTAAAGCCCAGTCGGATCAGTTATCTGCAGCTGTGTGACAAGGTTTCCCACCACGTAGCAGCTCAAAACAGCACCTGGCTGCAATCTCAGAGGTTCTGGGGCTCAGAAGTCCAGGTGTGGCTCTGTAGCTCCGATGCCATGGGCCGCTGTGGCCTCCAGGCATGCCTGAGGAGGGTCTGCTGCCAGCTCACTGTGTCACCAAAGGGAGGATTTGATTCTTTTCTTTCTTTTTTGTAATGTATTTGGTGCAGGGTTTCACTGTACAGCTCGTACTAGTAATGATCCTCCTGTTTGCAGGCACCCCAGTGATACTAATACTAGTAACTTATATTGAGAATCTGCTCCTCTAGAGAACCCTAACGAACCCGGCTGGGGTGGAGTGAGTAAGTGAGGCTCTGGCTGAGTTGTCGTCGTGTCCCCCCCGCCTGTCCCCCCCTCCCAGAAGCCAGGAAGCCTTTTAGCATTGAGCCTCCCGTGGTGCAGAGGGAAGGGAAGCCCTCAGTGGCCTGTGTCAGCGGCAGTGAGCGCTTACTTCCTTGGGTTAGTGTCACCAGCTCACCAGTATGGGGTCCCCTCTCACAGCTGAGTCAGGTGCACCAAAGAGCTCCACAGACTTTCCTGACCTTTCCTTTTCTTTCACTTTTTGTAGCACTAGGGATTGAGTGAAGGCCTTTCATATTGAGCCACATCTATAGCTCTTTTTGCATATTTTATTTTGATACACAATCTCTTTAAGTCGCTAAATTCCCCCACCTGATCTCCAATTTGTGACCCTCAGGCCTCAGCCTCCCAGGGTGCTGGGATTACCCGCCATGAAGTTGTGCACACGTTTCTTGCAGTTCCACCCCCACCTCCTGCCCATGTCTCCCACACACAGCACTCCTGCCTGCCCTGCACAGCATCGGGTCCCTCCTGTGTATCTGCCCTTGCCCTAGTCAGTGGTCTGCACCCCTTAATGAGGAAGGTGAGTACCTCCTAGTATTCTGTTGGCAGAGGCCCTAGGCCAGCTGCTGAGGTTCTGGTTAACCATATACTGCCTGTGACTGAACATGGTCTGTACAAGCCCAGGTGCCAGCTGATGGCCAGGGCTGCCTAAGTCACAACACGCTGCTATGGCAGGCTTGTGTGTGGAAGTCACCAGAAAAGCTTGAGGCAATGTATTGAGAGCACTTGGCAAGCACAAAACTGTCACCTTCCAGGACCTATCTTGGAAACCATTTTGCCATTTTTCTTTGGAGTGGTCCACTGGGCACTAAGTAGTTAACACGTTCCAGGCCAGTCCCTGCCTGGGGCCCCATAAGTCCTGCCTGCTGTCAGTGTGCACCCTGCTCTGGAAGTCACATTCCTGGAAATGTGGGTAGACCTTTGGAAAAAGAGTGAGACCAAACATGGGCCCCAGCTAAGCAAATTCTGTCACTTTAACCTTGCTGGATTGAGGCTCAAAGATAAAAACCCCAACCACGCAGGCCATGAGCATACACAGGAATGTTTAAATAATCTGTATTCTGCCTTTACTCATATGCCAGAAATATCCACCCACTAATATCACTTATCCTAAGTGAACACCAATCAAACTTACAAGAACCTGAAGTGTTTTAAATCATGTCACAATCACTGCTGATTGGGTTCTTATTTTGGTTCATGAAAATAAATATCACATTTAAGGGGAAATGTGCCTGGGGCAACAGGGAACTGGCTAAAACAGACAGGAGACTTCTCTCACCTCTGTTGCATCTCAGAATGGAAACCTTTTCCTAGGAAGTGGACCTTGTTGAGCACACAAAGCTGGAGTCTGTCACCAACCCGTGGACTCCTGTTATGCATGTGGGCAGCTCCCAAATCTACAGCTCCAGTGCCAAGCTCTCCTCCAGAGGCTGTGGCTTCACTCCCAAAGGCCACCAAGACTAGCCCCTTGTATAGGAAACCCTTGTGGGAGTCGAGGGTCCCGAGTGTAGCTACAGTGATAAGTATCTGGAAGAAAGGCCTTGACTCGAGGTCAAACCCAAGTTTTATTAATTTTGAAGAAAGGGATGGCTCGAGGATGAGTGACTGAGAATGGCAGGAAGTAGGTGAGTGCTGGGATCTGGGCTGGGTGGGAGGCCTGAAATCACCACCGCACTATGCAGAGAGAAGGGTCTAGGTAGTAGGTGACGTTTGGGGTTGGTGCTTCTGCTCTGCTGAGTAATCTTTTGTGCCCTGGGAAGTCATATGCCCCTCTTGAGGCTCATCCAGGCTGACAGCTCAGAGCACAGCTCTTCGTCCCACCTCACCCTGATTCATACATGTTTATCTGGGAGCTACAGGAGCCGGGGAAACACTTCCATGTCCTTTTTGCTTCAAAGACTACACACTCGTGCCTCTGATGTGTGATCTCTGACTGATTTACACTGTTTAAAGCCAATTGAATTTGCTGGACTGACTTACGTTGCTTAAAGCCAATTGAAAGTATAAGGAAAATCCTAGCCAGCTCTCTACGTATCAATACATAGGTTCAGTGAAAAATGAAACAATTGCTCCTCCTTCAAGGAGAGTCCCTCAAGTGGTCCTCCACACCCAGGGGACATGGGCCCTGCAACACAAGATGGTTACTCTTTTCTGCTTCCCCTCTCCCACTTCATCCTACACAGACCCTGAGCTCTAGGCTGACACTGTGGTCACCCAAGAGATGGAGCAAAATGCAGTCACTTGTGCCAAAGACTACATCGATGAGCAGAGACTAAGTTATTTATGAAATTGAGAGAGAGAGACAGACAGACAGACAGAGTGACCAACAGGCCAGTTTTGGACTTTATAAGGAGATCCTTTGCCAACCTTTATAAGGACAGATACTTTCCTGCTCCTTCTGATTTCCTCAGCCCTGTTTTACCTACAAAGCCAAACCCAGCCTGATCTGCTGTTTATTGGAATCTATGAGAATGAGGCCTAGTATCATTCTAGAATCATAAATAAAGGTCAATTAAGATGTTAAAACATTTCGTGTAATTTTTTTTTCTTTTAACCTGGGATTCTAGTCCTACTAGACCGGGGCCCACACTGCTTCACCTGGCCTCATCTTAGTTACACCTGCAAGGGCCCTGCTTCATATACATGGTGTGATTGAAAAGTATAGTGCATATCTTACATATTTTTAAACAATGCATTACAGAAAAGCACCCATGGCCATCAGTCCTCCTCAGAATCCTCCCTCTCACTTCGTGCACCCTTCTCCCACCATTCTTGCCACTTTCGGGAGCACTCTGGAGTCCCTTTCTTGCCCTTAGTTGTGCTGTTGTGACTGCCTTAATATCCCAAAATGCTTACTTTTAAGTTCATTTTGACTTCAGGGAAGGTACTAAACTTGCGAATAAGGCAGACGAGGACATGCTGTCATGTTTTTATGAACCTGTCTTTCCACTGGGTGATCCATGGCAGCAGCGTTCACCATAATTTTGATCATGTGTTATAAAGATGCTCATGAAAGAGGACTCCTAGAACTGCTTCAGAAAGTGCCAGAGGGCTGGAGAGACAGGTCAGTGGGAAAAGCACCTGCTTTGCAAGCTCAAGGACCAGGGTTTGATCCCCAGTCCCACACACTGTGCCAGCCCCTCCCCCAGGGCTCACTGAGCTGTGTAGCGAGACCCTATAGACCCTGTACTAAATACAAAAAAAAAAAAAAAAGAATGTGGGGGACACTGTTCATGCCACTGCAGGGGTGAAGGGGCCTGAATCCTCTGTCTTTCTGCTGACACTGTACCTGTAATATGCACTCAATCCAGCATGCTCCAGCAAGATCTGTGTGTCGGCCTTTTGTTGACACTCCTGCCCCATCTCTCAGATTAGCTCCCAGGGGTGACTTGTGGACATAACTTCGCCCAACAAGCCCCCTGCCCCTATGCCCCCAGTCCTCCTCTCAGCCCCCAAGTGGCCCTAAACGCCTAAGTCCTCAGGATCCCTGAGGCTCTGCTGCCAGGACATTTGCAGTCATCCAGGACAAAAGTTTATGGGATACTTGCAACTCCAGCCAGCTTGGAAGGGGGACATTTGGGAGCAAGGACTGTCTTTTACAAGGACTTCTTGTTTTCTGGGAATTTTCTGCCCAATTCCTGGGTTTGGGAGAGTCTTCTTCTGTTTAAGCTGCTACAATAATATGCCCTGGCTGGGCACGGTGGCGAACACCTATAATCCCAGGACTCTGGGAGGCTGAGGCAGGGAGATTGCAAGTTCGAGGCCAGCCTGAGGAACACAGGAAGAACCTCTCTCAAAATAAAATAAAATAAAAAAGGATAGGTAGCTAGCTCAGCAGTAGAGCACTTGCCTAGCATATTCAAGATCCTGGGTTCCATCCTCTGAATTCGGGAAGGACTTAAACTGGCTGTCTAAAAAACAAAATCAGTTTATTTCTCACAATTCTGGAAGCCAGAAGTCCAAGGTCAAGGCTATCTCAGAATCAGTGTCTGGTGAGCACCTAGCCCAGCAATGGCCCTTCTCTCTGTGTCCTCACACAGGCAAAGAGACAGGGGAGCTCCCTGGGCTCTCTGCTCAAGGGCACTAATCCCATTCCTGAAGGTCCTTCCCACTGAACCCAAGTGTCTTCTAAGAGCCTCCCTAACAGCACCACCTTGCAAGGTCAGCTTCAACATGAGCACACTCCGGGCACACCAACCCTTGGCCTGGCATGTTGTTCTGATGGATGTTGGCACCCAGCTCTCTGCCAGTGGTGGTTCTGCAGCAAAATTAGTGTTAGACACCAGAGCGACTGTGGCTAATTTCCTCACACACTGTCACGTATTCCTATCATTAATGTCCAGCAGGCTGCTCCAAGAGACCTCTCCGGATCAGGGAGCCTGGGGCCAGCTCTCCAGATATTCCAGCTGCCCAAGGCCCATGGTTCCGTCCCCTGGTTTCCTGTGACTCTGGACAAACCAGATAGGCTTTGGGGGACATCTGGGAGGTCCACAGTTGTGCTGAGTGACCACCTGTCTGAGGTTGGCTCGGTGGGAACATTCAGGAGGCCCCAGAAGCCCTTGCAAGGCAGATGCCTGGCTCTGACACCTGCCTGGGCCACCCCTGCTCTTCACAAAGCCTCCATCTCCTCAAGCATCAGAGCTGAAACTCCTGGCCAGATGGTGTAGATTGAATCTGTGTGACTGCCTCCTGGTGGGGCTCCCCGGGTAGGAGTTATGACAACCTTGTTCTTCATGTTCCCGATATTAAAGGGCGAGGCCTGGGCTTCAGCAGGTGCTCAGTGGCAGTGGAATAAATGAATAACAATAAGTGAGGAAGTAATAAGTGAAAAAGTAATAAGAATGAAAGAATGGGGTCATATTAATAAATGATGAATGCATGAATAATAAATAGATATAATTTAACAAGCGTTTAGGTGCAGCTTCCTCCGAGCCAGGCATTGTTCTAAAAAAGTTATAATTATTAATTCAGCAAATGCTCATATCCACGTTGTGAAGCTTGTGCTAATATTATATCCTTTTTCCCGATGGGAAAACTGAGGAACAGAGGCTAAGAGACTTGTTCAAGCTCCTGCAGCCACTAAGCAGCAGAGGCCAGGATGAGACTCACATCCTGCGGTCTGTGAACGTTAAGGTTACCCAAGCTTCCTCTCTTCGTGAGGGGTGGAGTAGACCAAGACAATGGGTGACGTGGGGGGACATCCTGCTGCTGACTGGAGTGGTCCAGACCGCCACCTGAGAAGAGAAGTCCAAACGCTGCCATCCCTGCATCCTTGGGTCTGGAATCCCAGCGGCTCACCGAGCCGGTCAAAGGGCTGAAGTCAAATAACTGATAAATAAAGAAAGAAAGAAACAAACAACTGAGTCTTGGCAAAGGCTCTTTGGACACAGCAGTTTCCATGGAGCCCCCACGTCTCCTCCAGGAGTGGGGCTGGAACCACCCACGGGCCCCCAGGCAGTCTTCTACGAGAAGCTGGACCCAGGACAGCAAGGGCGGGCTGCTGGCTTCCATCTTCCACCACCTTCAGACTAAGCACAATTGCACTGTCTTGCTAAGACTAGAGAGGGAGTTAGAGACTGGTGGAGTTTTTATATCTTCTCTTCCTT
>PVKA01053048.1:0-11421 GCA_004027165.1 Ctenomys sociabilis
TACAAAAACAATATGTGATGTATTAATTATTGCATCTGTCCTGCTAATTTGATTTCAAACTGTCTCACTGCTATTTGTTCTTCCATAAAATAAAATAAAATTATAAAAATCAAATGAAAGATCCTTTGGCATCTGTACATTCATAATAGGTAGGATAGACACAGCTACATTCTTTTAATTCAATGAATAAAAAGATTTGTTGTAATAGTGTTTGTGGGCAGGATATCATGTGTGCATGTTGTAAAATGAATAAGCACTAAGACAACAATAGGCAATGTATTAATTATTGAAACTGTCCTCCTAATCGGTTTTGAAAGTCATTACTATTTGTTTCTCAATAAACTTAATAAAGTAATTGTGAGAATAAAAAAAAAAACATGTTGGGGGAAGGGCGTTCTAAAACTAACAATGAAATTTTAAAACAGCAGTAAAGTGAGTGGATTTTATTTTTGTTCTTTGTTGGTGGTTTATAAAATTTCTCCCCATGTAATTACTGTGAACAGTTTGCTTTGTATGGTTACTGTAAACATTTGGGTGGTGGGACAGTGAGGAATGTAACAATAGTCTACTTGTCTCTGGCTTCTATTCAGAGCAGTATGCAGAATGTGATGCTGTTTTATAAGAAACATTTTATGATTTTTAAAATAAATTCAGTGAATCTATTTTGTTAGTCTTTTTCTTTTTAAATAAATACATTTTTTCAAATGGTGGCTGAATTTCCCAATGTACCCCTAAACTAAACACTAGGTTTGATTTTCAGCTCCTATTTTGTAAACAGGTACAATATAGCTCTTAAATATAGGCAAAATATATTGGCAAATTCAGTTGTGATTTCCTGATGTTTTCAGTCATTGCTTAGGAAGAAGTTCCATCATACATATAATTCTTATAATAAGCTCTAGGATTTTTGCTTTTGCAAATGCTTGCCCCTATATTTCAGTAGTTTTCTGTTAGCTTGTATGAGCTAAGGTGGGCAGCAGTACTAAAACAAAAAATGATATAAGTATATCCCAGAAGTGTAATTGGCAGTGAGTTTTATTGCAATAACACTTGGTAATTGGGTTAAGTGATAGAAACTAAATAAATTCTGAGTATTTTTATTACATTTCTCACCTGTAGACTTATTAAATTGTCAGCCTTCTAGTGTCTACTAGTTGAACTTTATATATGTGTATATATATATATATATATATATATATATATATATATATATATATATATATATATATATATATATATAATTTCCATTGTATCAAATTGCAGGAAAAGGATGAATCATTTGTATTTTGAATTATATAGGAAATGTTTGTGAACTATTCAAAAACAAGTTGAAAAGAGTTCCTGTGGATGTTTTATGTACTATCCTGGCATTTGTACTGATAGTTTAAGAGTTTCACTGCACAATAAAACTCCTGTGATGCTAGATTTCCTGTGTCCCTAGTTTAAAAAACGTTGGGTGACACCTGTAAAACAAAGAGGAACATTGTTGAAATGTTCCTCTTATAAGGAAATATAGTAATGTTATATAAAAAAATTAAAATTTCCAGCTGAATTTAACTGTTACAATGTTAGACCTCTAACAATATTAAGTCATTTCTACACTGGAGTAATGAATGTATTTTTAATTAAATGAAGCTTCCTTGTCCATAATACTGCTAAATAATACAGACATCCCTATCAGTATAATTTCTCATGTGTTTATCAGGGAATATGTAGAACTTATTTGCATCTGGGAATTGATCTACTATACTATAAAGATATTTAAATGGTTTTGATTCTCATAATAGCATAGAAATCTCTCTGTGGGTCAGGTTGTTGCTATTCTATCAGTATGCATGACTTGCTAAGATTTATACAGCACAAATGACTTTATAAATTGTTGTTTAAGTAGGCTTCCAGGGTACCAAAGGTAATTCCCATTACTACTTGTTAAATCTGGATACCAAAAGTATAAGCGTAGATTTATTACCCCTTATAAAATCAGTATTTAAAGCCGGGCGTGGTGGCGCATGCCTATAATCCCAGCACTCGGGAGGCTGAGGCAGGAGCATTGTTGTGAGTTTGAGACCAGCCTGAGCTACAAAGTGAGCTTAAGGCCAGCCTGAACTGCATAGTGAGACCCTGTCTCAAAAAGACAAAAAATAAAAAAAATAAATAAAATCAGTATTTATATTGCTTAGTTTGTCAAAAAGCCTCTATTTCTAAAAGGAAAGACCACACCAGAGAGAGTGAAGTGGCCATTGAAAGGGGATGTTGTACAAAGATCCTCATTTTATAGCACACTTCGCACCAAGTAATATCTCTGTCAGATTTGGTAATATCTCACCACAGCATTTCTACTCTGGACCCATATGCTATGCTTTGTGTTGGAGAACTGCTCAAGACTGGAAATTTTGGTATTAAGAATTAAATCATTTTTAAAGACCCAGGAGAATTTGTTCTCCACTGAGAGAAATGCGAACTTGAAGGAAAATTGAAATGCATGAATACATGGCAAATACATGTAAAATGTGTCTGGAATACATCACCCTTTACAATGTGCCTTTAGTTAACCCTTGAGGATTAGAAACATTTTCTGCATTTTATGGAACTGTTTCTTGTTCTCGGTGGAGCTTGCCAAACACAAGGAGGGTTTGCTAAGTGAGTAATAACTTCAGATATGTTCTTTTTGTGGATATTGGTTTGCTCCAACGTGGCCTCAGCCACCAAATTTCTATTATAATTAATTATTTAGTCACTTTCAGTATTTGCCAAGGGGGGGGCATTCTAATAACAATTGAAAAGTACTGAGACAGTGCTGAAGTATAATCAAGTGTAGTTAGTTCTCTGGTTAATACTCAAATAAACTGAAAATCTTAGCAGTGTTAATTTTGAATCCTTAAGGAGTTCACGTGTTTTATCTCTTGGGTTCTTAGTAGTAAAGCAATAGTGCCCTCCACAGTTCTGATGGTGAGAACCTCATTGCCTGAATCATCGGTTCCAACTAGATTAACATCTGACAAATTTCTTGATAGTATAATAAAAATTATTTAAAAGATTCTTTTAGATATTTTATATGACACCAAGAGCCTATAAAATATGCTAATAGTAATTATGAAATCATTATTCAACAGGTATAGACCTGACAGGGGAAAAATGTAAATTGATTTTTAATTGTTTAAGCATGAAGTTTGTATCATAGAATAAAAATGAAAGAATATAATTAAATTAGTGCTCTATGGAAGACCTCTGAAAATCAAGGTTGTAATATCAATCATAGCTTCTAAAGATATATTTAATTTAAATAAATTATGAGAGTATGAGGCAGTAACAAGATCATCCTAGATATAGACACCAGAAAAAAATCACAGAGGATACTATAGACTAGAAAGTTTTACCACGAAATTTTCTCAGTTAGATTATCAGGTCAGAGAAATAACAATTTTAGTGAGGTGGACCGAGACCATTTTTGGTCTTGCTCTGAATTCAAGACCACAAAAATTGGACTTTACTTAGTAAGCAATGAGATACTTGTCATTTCTTCACTTCTTTGATCCTTTCCTTTCCCAGCTTGTCAATGAAGTATCAATTTATTAACTTAACTTCAATAAGACTCAATGGTGGTCATAGTATAAGGTTTATCAACACTCTTCACCATTGAATAGGATGAGCAATCACATTGCCAATTATGTTTGGTATTTGGAATGGCATGAGTGTCCTGGGGCTGGCGGAACATCTTGATTGTAGCAGTTCTTACCCATTGACTTAGTTTGAATCAAGTAACAATGTTAGTGGTTGCAAACAGCCCTAAGTTTTCATAGAAATATTTTTAGTTATCTGGTATGTATTTCATATTTGGGTCAAAGGTGATACTTTCTGGATCACAGTTTAACTTTCTGGTGTTTCTTTGAAGGGAAAGTGAACGACTACACCTTCAACTTCTGGTAACAGGTTGTGGAATTGCTATGAAAGAAAACTTACTAGAAATTTAATTACATTTTAATCCACTTAATACTATCCCTTTGGTCAGATATTCCATCTCTCATAGACTTTTATAACACCTACCTAAATTTTGAGACTGCTATATTCAAAAAATGTTAAAGAATATGAGGGATTTTAATATTTTATGAATGATCCACACTTGAAGGAAATTCCTCACATGAAAAATTTACCCTAACTCATCAATAATTTGTACAGAAATTGCACAATAAGTGCAAGAAGAATGACCACTGTTATGAATTAAAGTATGAGGTACCATAGGATATTTCAATACATGCACATGCTGTGGAATGTAATCAGTAAGGTTTGAAGATTGCTTTTGAGAAATGTTAAGTATTCAAAGAACAAAGAAACAGATAACAAGCAAAGAGCACATAGGCACAAGTCTGACAATGAGAGATGGTTCTGGGCAAAGATCTTGAAATTTTCTGCTAGGGATCTGAGGACAGGGAGATGGAAGGGAGAGGAGGAGGAGGGAAAAGGACCAGTGCAGAATGCAAGTGTGTATCCAGCACCTCATGCTGAATGTACGGTGTTATATGCTGTGAGCATAAGCTCATAAAAAGCTTGTACAAAGAGATCTTTTATGTATTATAGACACATATAGAGTATTATATGTATGTTAAATCATCAATTTTTAAATTGAGGATAATTTTTATCATGAAAGAGATTTTCTGACATGTGAATCTTCTCTTCATAGTTCTCTGTTTTGCTTTGTTTCTACTCTAACATAATGCATTCTCACAATACCTGCTCAAAAATATTGGAATGCTTAGAGTCTTTTATGAGTATGTTCAAATTATGAGTTAATCTTCTGTTTTTATCATTCCTCTAAATTGTAATTTCTTTTCATGAGGTCTCCTAAATGAGTAAGAAAAACACACACACAGAGAATTTACATAGGCTTATCACAAATTGGTTAGATTCAAGGCAGAAAATGTTTGTGTTTTCTTCAAGTAGTCTTTATTAGCATCTGTAGCAAAATAAGCTGTTAGTATCATGTGACAATATGAGGAGCGGTGTCTTATTGCAAATCACTCCAGCTCTCATTACTAATTATCCTGTAGTACAGCAGTACGAAAATGTTTTGTTTAAATGACCCAAGAGCAAGATTTTGTGCATGTACATTCCAATGTTCAAAGAACTACTGTCATCTCCTATAACTGATTTCTCACTAGCACAATAGCTATATGCAGGAGAAAGAATTGGTTATAGTTTAGTAAATGAAGAATCTAACAAATAGTGGACTCACAAACTTTGGGACACATAAGAATCATCAGAGTTTCCAAGTAATAAGGTTTGAATGAGTAGCAATTTCTAAAAGCAACAAAAAAGCTTTGGAAATTGCAATGAACTAGAAGGAAATATTAATATATTTTAATTTATTTTTGTTTTAATTAAAAATTTAAAATAAACTTTACTGGTACATTTTATATATATATAATGATCACATTCTTCATAGGAAAATTGTGCCTACATACGATATTCTTATTCTTTCTTCACTTTCCTCTCTCTGGCCTCAAGCCCCTCTTCCCCTCTATTTACAAAGCTTTGCTTCCATTTTTTTCTTCTTTTCTCATTTATTTTTCTTCCTCCTCCAAGTTCTCCTTCCCATTTGAACATTCTCTTTCTATTTTACAATATCTATTATACATTTTTGTCTTTAATTATGCCTTTAATTTCTAACACCAGGGAAACATTGCGGTATTTATATCTGGTGCCTGATTTATTTCACTTAAGTTAGTGCATCCATTTACATAGAAATTTCAAGTTTATCCTGCTTTGTGGCTGGATAAACTACAATGTATAAATGAACCATATTTATTCGTTCATTGGTTGATGAGTATTTGGGCTGTTTCTAAGATTTGGGTATGACAAACTCTGTTATTATAGCTATGAGTGTGCATATATCTTTGTGGTACCGTGTTTATAGTTCTTTTGGGAATATGCCAAGAACTTTAAAGTGGAACCTCTGATTTCTTGAGAAACCTCTTCACTGACTTCCACCGTGCTTATATCAGTCTTTACTCCCACCAACAATAGAGAAGCGTTGCTTTGTGTTCATAACCCTATCTGTATTGTTACCAGGTGATTTTTGATATGTTCAAAAGGCAAGTGGACCTGGGGGGAGGAAGAAAAATAAAAGAGAAAAAAAGGAAATAAAGCTTTGTAAATAGAGGGGCAAGGGGTTTGAGGGCAGATAGAGGATTGAGAAAAAAGAATAATAGGTTCTAATTTCTTCTTTAATTTCATCTGGACCCACTAGTATTTAATTTCCATGTTTATATGGAGTTTTTTTGTGGGATTTTTTTGCCACTATTTTCTTTCAAGACTTGAAATACCACACATTAAGCTCTCTTGGAATTAAGGGTTTTTGTTGAAAAGTCTGCTATGATTCTGATGGGATTTCCTTTATAGGTTACTTATTTTTTTCTTTAACCATTTTTAATATTCTGTTCTTATGCTGAATTTCTGGAATGTTGTTTATTATCTGCCTTGGTACAGATTTATTTTGGTCATAGCTAATTGGAGTTTTACATGCCTCACTTATCTCTAGATAAAATGTTTTTGCTACTCTTGGAAAAGTTTCTGCCATCATTTTTCTGATTAGATTTGTTGTTAAGGTCATCTGCACTGTCTCCTGCTATTTCATTTCCTCCAATAAACCTTATTACTTTTTTTGTATCATCTTGAAACTGTTGAATTTTTTCATGTTTCCATACTACTTTTAAAGATCTTTTCTTTCATGGTTGCTAACCACAATCATATCTTCTAGATCTGATATTCTGTCTTTACTTTGGTTCATTGTAAACTTTTACTGGAATTTTTATCCTGCTGAATAGCAACTTGAATCTGCTTCATGGATTCCACTTCTTTCCTTGTTAGGTGTTATGGTTTGTGACTAGTTGTCCTCTCAAAACCTCATGCAGTCACTGGAGCAGGCTTCTAGAGTTTGGGAATAATTTATGATACAATGTTGGGATTATGGGTGGGAGAGCTATTCCCATCCGGGAGCAGATAGCCTGAATACAGTATAAGGAAGGGAGAAAGGCTTTCTGGCCTCTGCAGCCACTGATCTTTGCTTTTGGATCTTGCTCTTTGCTGTTTTCTGCCATCATGATCTGCTGCCCTCTGCCATGTGCCATTCTGCCATCAGCCAGCTGAGAATGGACTGAAAGATCCACACTGTGGGCTAAGTAACCTTCCCTTACTTAATTTGGTATGTTGGATATTTTGTCCCAGAAACAAGAGAAAAGTAACTGAGGCAGTAAGCATTCATGTTTTCCATCATCTTACTAATCTCTATGTTTAGAAATCTATGTCCACTATAGATTAATTGAGAAATCCATTCATCATCATAATCCTCTCTTCTTTTTAACCTGAGTAAATATTTCTGTACTTTGTATTGTCATTTATGTGATGCTTTTCATTCTGATATTTCAGGAAATATAGGTTAATGGCCTATATCTCTTTTGGACTTGTTCTGGGTCAATGGAAATTTGGAGTTTCATTTTACTTCTGCATCTTGCCACTTGGTAGTATTTAATTAAGTTTTTTTATATTGATGCTTGTATATTTCTTATGCTAGTTAGCTTTATCATTAGTATTGAGAGGCCTATTCCTAGAAAATGCCTATTCCTCAGAGATGTCTTTTAAGTGTAGCTCGCTCTTGGTCTTTGTGTCTGTCCTAAAATCCTACCTTCCCACTTTAATTTGTATGAGAAACTTCTATTTGTTTGTCTCAGCACTCAATCCTTTGGTGCTGACCTAAGATGATAATTATAACCTTTGACAATCAGTATTTCAATACAGTAGAGAACAATTAATTACAATAGGTATGGCACCCTGACTACAGTAGTATAATCAGCAGCAACAGTAGTTCAAACACAGCCTAGAAACTGACAAATTGTGGTGACTATTTATTTGGTATCTTTAACCCTAGGAGCAAGATCTATAGTTACATAACAAAATTCAAAATAAACCAAGAACTTGTATATCTTGAGTTTGCCCATATATGAATGATTTTTCCCTATAGGGGGATGTGAGATGGATAGCAGAATAGCAAAAAATAAATAAATAAATAAATAAAAATAGGAATACATGGGGAGAAATACAGGAGAAGCATGGATGTTGTATAATGGATGATTACTCAAGTTTTTAGAAACTGTAGAATAGGACAGGAAAGAATGAATGAAACCGAAACCCAAGCAATATTAAAGTGATCTGGAGTGGCTAGAAACCATGTTGTCATATGCAAATACAGAAAAAATCAAGATAAACGGTTGAGGATGGAGATAAAAAGACAAATTAAACAATAAAAGCAAAAACCTGAACAACCAAAACCAACAAAATAAAAACAAAAACTGGAAGAGGAAAATTCCACAAATTTCTCTGGTATCCATGGTTCTACGGAAGTATCCAAGTGAGAACCAAGAACTGTGCTGGGGAAACACACCAAGTCTTTAGTAGGACTAATGCTCTCTGTGGAGGCCAATCTACATACACATACATATTTTTAGAGTTGTAACTATGCTATATATTGTATGTTAGTATTATGATGTAAACATTGTGTATCACTTAAAGATGAGATGAAACATATTTGTTATGTAGCCTGTTTTTCTGGAAAATCATAATTTGAAATAGCAAATCTTTTTTTATTATAAATGTCATAATCTTCCAGCTAATATAATATTTAACCCATAGAGGCTTTGCTATAATACTTAATTCTCACTAGCAATGGCTTAGGATACATTCAATATTTATTTTCATCACTAAATAATGCAGTGATCTCACGAAACAGCTTTGTCTGTGCACAAAATGTTTGCCTCAGTGCTTCACACTTTTGTTATTTTATGAAAATAGCAATGCACATAGTAAAAAATTTAAGTTGTGCAATGAAATATATCTTCCTCTCCAAACTTCCATCTATTGCCCAGTCTTGTATAGTCTCCCAGAATCATTCCCAGAATATTCACAAGCATATGGATACCCATTATTTTATACAAGTGGAAAAATGCATACCAACTGTTTTGTCATGTGCTTTGTATGTCAGGGAATTTTCCAGATTAGCATAAGAATCTGCTTCCTTCTTTTCAACAGATGTGTACAGTTTTCTTTCTTTGGATGCTCAGTGTTCAATTTTGTTTACTGCCTATTAAGAAACATTAGGTTATTCACAGGTCTTCTTTTCTTCTGAATAATGCAGTAGAAGAGTTCTTTCTATATATACATCCGAGTTATGAATGGATATATTTGCAAAGTAAATACTTCACACTAGAGTTAGTGAGACAAAGTATAAGCAAAGTCCATATTTTAGTAAATTACTCTTCGCAGAGAATGTACCAATGAATACTTCTACCTAAGATACACAGAAATAATAATTTCTTCTTATTCTTCATATTCCATATCTTTTGGATTCTTCATTTATTGGACAAACATATTATATCCATCCTATTGTATGCATAACCTGTGTACTTCAATGAATACGTGACTTTGCTGTGTTTAGTGCTTAAATTCTTAGATGACACTTGGCCAGAATAAATGCACCAAATCTCTTTCTCATAATTCTGAGATTTGTGCCAGTTTAGAAGGTTAATGCCTACCTTTGCAGTTACTTTGATAGCCAAACAAATTTTCTTCTTCTCATGCTTTAACATTATTATGGAGTAATAACTTTGTTTTAATATTTTAAATTTTTCCAATGCAAAATGAGTTAGAGTTTCAAGGTTTATTCCTAAAAATGCAATGTAGCAATTTTTTAAAACTTGTGTTGTTCATAAAAATATTTATCCTGTAGCTCAGTGCTATCCAAAATTTACTGATCAATGAGATTATGGGGCCCAGAGGAAAGTGATCAACAATGCATAGTGTGCCTAGTTAGGGTCACATAGAGAGAAAAAAATTCTCTCAGGCTTTCACAGAGAGCAAATTTGTCAAGCAATGGCTGTGCCTCATCCAGATGGCTGATACTAACAAAAGATCTACAAGGTGCTGCAAATGGTTCCAGTATAAATCCTGAGGGGATTTGACTGACTTTGTCAGATACAAAAGTTACATTCTTAGTTATATAGTTCTTGTTTTATCATAGTCTTAACCATCCAGCAGAAAGCTGTAACTATGAGGTATAAAAACTGATGCCAAATTAATATGCTGAGCTGTAAAAGGTACAATCAATAACTTCTGACAATTGGCAGTTCTTCTGATAATGCACTATTATTATGGACTACTGGAATATATTGGGATATTTCACTGAATTCAAGCACCTACAATTATTAGATTCATTTCAAGTATGAAAAGATCCTTTAAATATTTCTCCAAATATAGCTTCTCTAACAGCAATGAAACAACCATCTCTGAAAAACAAAATGGAAAAAGGTGATATGTTGGGAGCCACTAAGCTAGGAAATGAGTCAAATATATGTAGGTGGGACTTGACCCATTGCTCAAAGCAAAAAAGTTACCTCACTCTTCAGATGAACATCCTGTCTGGTTAAGGTTTGCTATCAATTGCTAAGTAACCTAGTGTCATGTATTACTAACTTCACGCAAGTATAAATAAAAGACAGTTTTGTTGTGAAAAAAACTGGGGGAAGAAAAAATGTATGTATACACAAGAGAGATAGGATAGATATATATAGCTACTTTCTCTTAGTTAACTGAGAGTAAAATTTTGTACTAATCTTGTTTAGACAAGATATCATGTCTTCATCTTGTCCTCTGAAAAACTACTATGAGATTGAGTGTTTTGGTTTCAATGTTTAGATCTTTAATCCATTTTAACTATAGTATAGTGCATGGTAATCGACCTGGGTTAAGTTTTAGGTTTTGGCATGTAGAGAGCCAGCTTTTCCAGCATAATTTGTGAAAGAGGATATCTTTAATCCAGTAAGTGTGTTTGGCCCCTTTGTTGAAGATCAGATGGCTGAGTGTGTTCACAGAGGCCTCTGCATCTTCTAATCTATTTCATTGAGCCTCAGGTTTATTTTGTTGCCAATACCACGTGGCTTTGTAGTATAATTTCAAGTCAGGAATTGTGATGCCTCTGCCTTGTCTTTGTTGTCCAGGATTACTTTTGTTATTCTAAGTCTTTTCTGGTTTCAAATAAATTTTAGGAATGATTTCTCTATGTCTGGGAGGTATGTTGGTGGCAGTTTTATAGGGATTGCATTAAATCTTTACAACAATTTTGAGAGTATGGCCATCTTCATGATGTTGGTTCTTCCTATCCTGAAGCATGGAATATCTTTCCATTTTCTGAAATCCTCTATGATTTCTTTCCTTAGGGTGTTGTAATTTTCCATGGAAAGATCTTTGACTTCCATGGTTAAGTGAATTCCAAAGTATTTTATTTTCCACGATGCTATTATAAAAGGTATTGTTTCTATAGCTTCCCTCTCAGTGTGTTTGTTATCTGTGTAGAGTAATGCTATTGACTTTTGAGTA
>PVKA01053049.1:0-11418 GCA_004027165.1 Ctenomys sociabilis
TAAAATCAATTGAGTCAGATAAGGCAAAGTGAATGGCATATGCTGCAGGATACTAATCAGCTTTTCTTCTGGATGGTTAACAACCTAATATCCCAAGTCAGAGTTGGAGAAATAGAAGAGCCACAAGGCCAGCCAACATTTTGGCCCTAGCCTTTCAAGGTCAGCAAAGACTCAGGACATAGGAGAACCTGTACTGCAATATCATGAAACTCAGGTGAGCTCCAAATTTTCTGAACAAGGAGATTATGGAGCCACAGAGGAAAGAGATTGAAGTTCTATATTGTGCCTGGGGAGAGTCACATGAAGAGAAAACTTTCGCTCAAGGTCGCATGAAGAGCAAACTGGTCAAGCATTGGCCGTGACACATCCACATGGATGACACAGAAAAAGGATCTACAGAATAATGTGCAGGACTACAAGATAAACCCTGAGGGGACTTCACTGACCAGATAGGAAATATAAAGTTCATGTGTTAGTATATAAGTCTTGATCTATCTAGGTCTTAACCATCCAGCAGAAAAGTATAAAAATGAAGTATACATCATGGGGCCATAATATTATTCTGAGCTGTAAATGACTATGGTTGACGATTTCTTTGAATAACCTGCTCTTGGTTTCCTTCTGGCTCAGGATTCACTGCTTATTCTCACTGCAGCCGGTTCAGAGAAGGCCTTCGTCCCACTTCGGAGGATCTATGTTTGCTTGTGACTCATAGGGCATCTCCAACCACATGGATGGCACAGCTCAAGCCACCCCTGATGTCACCTTTCACGGACATCTTGAACTCCAGGTATCAAGTTGTCCTGATGAATCCTTATTCAAATGCACATGCAAAGATGCCCAGGCCTCTCTTGATGACACAGGACCATGTGTGCCCAGCAAATAATTTTCGCAATCCATTTTGATTATCACTTTATTTTGTCTTCAGAATTACCAGAAACAGATACATCACAGGCCTTTTCTCCTATCCCCAAGTATTCAATGGAATTTTTAGGTAAATTGATTCATATACAAGTAAATTAATGGCCAGGGAGATAGCTAAATGGAATAAGTGCTTTCTTGGCAAGCACGAGGTCCTGAGTTTGATCTTTGGCACCAAAAAACAAAAACAAAGCAAAAGTAAATTAAGATTTTTGAAACCAAGGTATTCTCCACAACTACCGTGTAAGAAAAGTAAAAAGTTAGAATCAGAATTAGATTTTATATGAATTAGCTATGCGCTATTATTATTAATTATGGTACTGACTTACTTGGAAGGCAGCTATGCTAACCACTATACCACCAGAGTTCCTACTGACTTACTTGGAACATTAATGAAAACAGCAAGTCTTATTCCATGTTAATCACCTTTGAAGCAAATTAATTATATGTACATAAAAGCACATTCCTAGGGTCTCTTCCTATGCTAAAACAACATTCCGGTAATCATTCTGATTGCTGCAAAATAGTGAGAGCTAAGACATTTCAATGATTCTTTGAGGATGGTGCAGAGGCATTGTGGGGACACTAGTGCAGCTTCTACCTGATAACGAGTATATTTCAGACTATGTAAAAATGTCTCATTATTGATTATCCTTATCAAAATATTGACAAAGATGTGAAGTCAATATTGTTTCTTTATAAACTTGTTTTCTGACTGTTACTATGCTTATTAATGAATTTGTTTCTCTTCATTGTACTATGATTAAAAAATCAGAAACAAGTATCAGATCAGATATTCATTTCAATCTTTAATGAAGATATAAGGATCTCGAATGACTCTAGAGGCATTACTATAAATATATCTAGTGTTTTTTAAAAAGTTACTAAAATGATAATTTATGAGTAAAAGTATGGAAATGATATTAGAAATTTCTGTAATATTTTGACCTAAGCATGAAGAAAATCACTGAATGCAATTAACAGTTCAGTTTATATTATTGTAGAAGACAAGGAGGCTCTTTTTGCTTAAAGTAGTGATTTGGATTTTTTTCTTTACTTTTTCAATATCTCAGAAGCATTTGTTAACAGGTAGAAGATACAGATTATTTTGGTTCCCTAAATACTGAATAAGTGAAAGGAGAAGCTATCCATAAACAACCACACTATTGATTTAGTATTATGGAATGCAATAGAACAGGAAATGAGAAATGACAAGCTAATTGCTTGTTCATTTGATGGCCTTGGCAAAAAGGATATGAGTGTTACAGCTAAATTAAAAGAAGAAATTTAGAATTCTCAGTACTCCAAGTTGGATAATCAGAAAAACACATTTTTCTCTACTTTAAGGCTTACAACCTTAGATGATAGATGATAGATAGGTAGATAGGTAGATAGATAGATAGATAGATAGATAGATAGATAGATAGATAGATAGATGATAGATATCTCTCAAGTGGTAGATTTTCTTTTACTCTCATAGCTTTGTTACACAACACAATAATACCTAAATTTTTAATATAAATATTTCTTTGCTCTACATTTAACTATAGGCTTTTAAAATTAATCATCAGATTAAGACTATTGAGGAACACTCCTTTGTGATTTGAATTCAGCAAATTTTAGACAAAAAGGAAAAATGGCAAAGCTGAGAATGTGCTTGAAATGATTTTATCAAATCATATATTTAAAAAAATAGCAGCACAATTTGTGATAGCAATATCTTGGAAACAACCAAGATGTCCATCACATGAGGAATGGTTGAAAAAGTTGTGGTATTAGTATATAATGGAGTATTACTCAGCTGTAAAGAATGATAAACTTGAAGCATTTATATTGAGTGGATGCCACTTGAACATATAAGGGAATAAACCAGACACACATATGCAAATATCGTAAAATCTACCTAGTATAAGAAGTCAAAAGAAGAAATGCAAATAGAAATGTACAACAACAGCTAAAAAGAATTGAGTCAGATAGTTAGGACAAACTGAAGGGCAGATGCTGTAGGGTATTAATCAGCTTTTCTTCTGGATGGTTAACAACCTAAGTTCACAGATCAAAACTGGAGAAATAGAAGAGCCACGAGGCCAGCCAACATTTGGCCTTAGCCTTTCAATGTCAGCGACAGGTGACGTACAGGACATAGGTGAACCTGCACTGTAACGTCATGAAACTCAGTTGTGCCCCAAATTTCCTGATCAAAGAGATTATGGAGCCACAAAGCAAAAAGACTAAAGATCTGTAGTGTGCCTGTAGATCACATGGAGAGAAAACTTTCTCTCAGGCTCTCACAGAGAGCAAACTGGTCAAGCACTGGCCGTGACTCATCCACATGGATGACACAGACAAAGGATCTACAGAGATAAGCCCTGAGGGGACTTCACCGACCTCATCAGAAACAAAAGCTACATCTTCTGGTATATAGGTCTTGCTCTGTCTAGGTCTTAACCATTCAGCAGAAAAGTATAACAATGAGGTATATAACGTGGGGCCATAATTATAAGTTGAGCTGTAAATGGCTATAATCAACAATTTCAGATAACTCACTATTACTGTGGAATGCTGCACTGTGGTGGATTGTGTTGCCAAGTTCAGGCACCTAAATTGGTTGGATGACAATGGAGTGCTCATCTTTGACAGATCTAGACAAAAAAAGGGGGGGGGGATACAAAGGAAGAACCATGATGTGTGTGTATAAACAGTACAGTTAGGATAAATATGCCGTGCTTCTGGATGATTCTATGAGAAGCAAGATTTGCACTAATGGTGGTTGGACAGGATATTATGTCGGCTTCTAGTACTATGGAAAACCAGTAGGAAAATAACAAGGTAGAAAGTATTAATTATTTAATCTGCGATATAATTCAGGTATAAAAAATAAGATAAGTAAACAACTACACTCTCTTCATTCACTGATTAGAGACATCTACTATAATAATGTCTGTAAGTATTTCATATATGCACCTTGTACGATACCAAAACATTACAAAAACAGTTTGCAATGCATTAATTTATTGAATTTGTCTTAAAACAAATTGCTATTTGTTCTTCAATAAAATAAAAAAATAAATAAAATAAACTACATTAACTGCCAAAAAAATTAAAAAATGTGGTCTCTATGGAAAAATGCATTATATTTGTGTTATATAGAGGCATACTTCATATATAGCACAGAAAAATTTTCAAATTCTTTTAATTGAAACAAATGCCTGAGCTACCCATTACAAAATCTCATACTTCCACTGAGTAAGGGCTACTGTATACAATGTATTTATGCACATATCAAGGTCATGTATGAAGCTTTTGTGTATTATTCCCACCATGGCCTCATTCTTAAGAATATTGGGTCACACAATGAAATCACAAATACATAGAAAGCCTTATGTCTTCCATAGAAAAACAAAAGAGAAGTTTTTGAAATATTTAACTCACTTGTACAGTAAACAAAGTTATGGATACCTCATTCTTTCTTGATGTTTAAGAAATTAACCCATCTATTGTATAATTATAAGGACAAATATTTAATTATTGGGTATTTGATAAATTGAATGAGGTTGTTTCTACATTGTTACCTTTTAACTTCTGTGTCATTTGTAATAATTATAATCATAATTTGAAATTATTCTAGCCATCCTGAGGGCAGGGCTGGCATGGCATGTGTTGCTGGAGATTGAACTGGGGACCGTGCACTTCACCTAAGCAGGTGCTTTAGACTGCCAAACTATCCCACCACCCCCTAAAATTATTCTTGTAACAGATTTCTAATTGGTGGTCAATTTGCTATACCCACATGAATTAAACTAGCATGGTGCCGGGTGTGAGAGGTCCACTTGAGGGTTGTTGCCAGCAGCATAAAAGCAGAACAGGAGAAGCTGCCAAAACACTGTTAGATGCTGCTCCGAGAAGCTATTGGAGCTGTTGGAGGCTGCTAGTTCTCTTGGGCTGTTCTGCTGGAGAACATTGTCATGCTGGTTTTCTTGATGAATTTTGGATAAGTTTTGGTCCTCATCTTGAGCTTCACTTCCTGGCTCCAGAAGGAAAGATGATGCACTGCTCAGCCTCATGAAGAAGCCTGTCCTATTGGCTTTCCTGATGGGAACTCTGCTTTCCTCACTCTTGGAGGGGCTCAGGACCTCACTATTGCTCAGGATGGCTCTGATACTTTTGGGGGACCTCTGGTGCTTACCTTGAACTTTACTTCTTAGCTCCAGCTCAGATCCCTCATCTTACTAGCACAGATCCTTCTTCCCACTGATATAGTCTTCCTAGCTTCCACCACTGACCTTTGGGCCTTTCCAGCACAGATCCATGAAGTGGGCCTGCATGAGACTTTGTTCTGAGCTCCAGCCTGCAGTTGGTCTTGTGGGATGCATTGTTACGAGCTCTAGGTTTTCATCTGTATTCATGCAGGGAACCGTGATTCAGGCCCTTGGCTGGAGTCTTTAGCATTTAGTGTGGATAGACTTCCTGTGTTTGTATATGATTCTTGGATAATTCTTTTTAAACTAATATTGTTCACCTTGTAAAAACCTCAAACCATGATAATTCTGCTTTAATTAAAGCATTTTAAATAAAATTAGAAAGATTTGCTATTTTTCTTCTAAATGTATCAAAATAGTCATTGTCCAAGTCTTAGGACTACCACTTCTCTTTTTTTCGCTTTCCAAGGCTGCCACACTGGATGTTCTGATCTCCAAGAAATTTGCCTTTTTCTGTCCTCTGATACATTTTTGATGGTGTCACAGCAAGAAACAAGGAGAAGAAAAAATGGAATCTGGGGAAGATAAAGAATTCTCTGGATTGGAAAAAGGGAGGCTGAGGATTTTATGGCCTTTTTCTAGGGGTGGGGCTTGACGGAGATATTTAGATATACCTGAGGAGCTGATTGGGGCCTTCCCTGAGGTGGCAGGAAAGGTGAAAGGAAAAATTCACTGTGAGCTGAGTTGGAGAAGAAGCAGGGAGGTGGTCTCTGGGAAGATAAGCTGTTGTTTTAAGGACTTTAACCATATTGGATGACAACCATAATAATTCAGCCATTCATCATTTCATTTGGAGAATAACCTTCTCATGCTGACCGACACTCCACTCAAACATTGATTCTACTTTCAGAAGCTCTTCTTATCCATTTCATGATACTGTTCCTATTCAGTCTTCTCTCATCGTTGCTGATTTCATACTACATTTTGACTTTGTCACTTCCTGGTCATATTTTTTTTTAACCCATACTTTAGCTGATGTAAGTGCATTTAACTATGTCAGGTTCTTTTCTTGCCTACCACCTCAGAGCTGTTTGTTTTCTCTACTTATTAAAACAGAAGATGAAAAAAAACCTTGAAAATAATCCTCTGTTACAGTTGTAGAGAGGGGCACCAAATACTAAATTCTACCATGAAAATAAGAAAGTAATTGTGTTAAGAACATCAGAAATATAGTTATGTCCATGGCTTTTTCATATGTCATCATAATAATTTTATGTCCTTCATTTATTCTTGTAGGTTGTCTCACTCTTCTCAGTTATCCTGTTTTCTTGTTGATTCTGGACTCAGACCCACAGCCTACAACCTAAGCACATGTTCTACCTGTGAGCCACATCCAGTGGCTTTCTTTTCCTATCCAGTCTGCATTTGTACATTCTCTGGCAGTACAGCTGGAGTTTCTGACCCTGCTTTTCAGACACAGTACATCCTATTATTAACTAGTCTGCCATCCTCTTCTAAGTAATGAAACAGTGATTTTCATGTTTTCACTGAAATTGTTGAGAAATACAAATCACACCTGTCACTATTTGGTGTATCCTTCGATTTCCAGTAGGCACAGCTAGTGTCAGGTCCTTTTCCATACACAGAAACTACTGTATTCTCTTGAGACATAGGTTCACTTATGGAAAGCATATATGACACTTTAAGTCCAAAAAGTTTTAATGTCTCACTAAAAGAAGCATTCCCTTAATTCCCTCTTCATAAGTGGATTGTATAATGCTTTATTTTAGAAAAAAAAAATAAGTGAAAAGATTAAGACAACAATAGCAATATGTGATATATGTACACAAAAATTCATTTCTTTGAAATTTAAACAAAAGGGAAAAATCTTTACTTTGATCTTAAAAATACATTTCATTAAGGTTAGTTGATTATTTAAACAGAGATTAGGATTAGTTAAATAGGAATGAAAATTATTTCACAATTATCTCTATAATTTAGAATCATGAAAGGTGTGACTGTTGGTGTCATGCTATATTCAAATGAAAACTCTTCCAATAAAAGCATTTTCGAGCTTTGGACACATGTTCGATAACCTCGTATATGTGGTTGACAGAGGAATTTAGGAAGTTTTGCAATAACTGCCTGGATCACAATAAGATAAATCTGTTTTTCTCTTCTCTCCCTACAATGTCTTCCTATATTCCAGATGTTGTGATTTTGTTCATTCATTTTCTCCACAAGAAAAGTAGCTTCCTTGTGTACACAGTATTATTTGGAAAATCCTTCTGCCTTCTCCACTGGTCACAGACGCTCCACATTAAAGTGACATTAGAGCCTTCTGAATGCCTTTTGTGGGCCATTAAAATGAAGTAATCAGGGAAAACTGGTTGCAAGTGCAGAAGAAGTGCTGAAAGTCATAAGCAACTAATCTTTTTGCTATTTGAGGTGACTATAAAAGATAATGTATATGTCAGAGGCAATTAGGCCAGCAGTGCAAAGGAAAAAATGCAGTACAGGAATGAAGTTCAATATAAAACAGTTACTTAAAAAGAAAAAAAAGAAAAACAAATGGAGATGATACTTTGGAATAATCCACATATGTCTAAGTTTGGCTATATGTAATGCTATCCTTTTCAAAGTTTTCAAACTGATGATTGAATCAAAGTATACAATTATTTATAAAAAATAACACTCATTTCATAAGGAACCTACCAGGAAACAACCTAACTTCTAAATGATAGGAATCTTTTATTTTTTTTTTGTGGTACCAGGGATTGAACTCAGGACCCTGCACTTGCTGGGCAGGCACTTAGGCACTTATCCTACTGAGGCATCTTCCCGGCCCAGAAACTATTTACATAATTAAAATATTCCGTCTTTTCCCATGATGTTGAATATTCCAGAATTTATATAGACTTCATGCTATTTATCTGTGAACTATGGGAATCACTGTTACAAAATTGAATGTATATATATATATATATATATATATATATATATATATATATATTACAAATAATAAAACAAACAAGTAACAAGGATTATTTCTCTTTTATCATTCATTATCTTAAAGGTTGATAGCCATCAGTATGCTTGGAGAAAGCTAAGAGAGTTGACAGCTGAAAGTCAACATTTTGGAGCTTTGTGTTCAGAGAGGCACCATGAGAGCAGTTTTGTGGTTCGCCGTGGGCCTGCTGCGCTTGTTGACTGTTTCTACACAGCCTATGATCCTTGTGCCATAAATAAAGCTGAAATTAACAATAGGAAGAGCTCGTTTTCACACGCTGCTGAGTACAAAATGTGTTCCGCAAAGGACACGCATTTCTAGCTTACACTTTCTGAGTCAGAGAGCAGATGATTGATGACAAAATGAACTAGGAACTTGAAAACAATTGCATAGAACAGGAAGGCTTGGGTCATGGATGTGATTCTCACAATGTGTAGCTGCCTTGGGACAGCGCAGAAATTGCCTTTTGCCTGATAGTATAAATTTTAAATCAACCTTCCTCAGTTAATCAGAAGAAGAAAAGAAGGTTTCATTCCTTCCATGGAGCTATTTATTGTTTGTTATTAACTTTACCCACTGAATTTATGATTTATTTATATTTTAATAACCAACTTACACAGCATGTAGTGATAGATCAACTGTAATTTAGGGCTCAAGGTATTTTTACACTTGTATAGAGGACTGGGTAGCCCTTTGAAATCCTGCATTTTTAAAATCATCCACCAATGTTTGTTGAAACAATCAGCTGCATTTAGAAATCATGACTAAAGTGACAAAACTGTGATAATATCTTTTGTACAGAAAACTATTTAAACAAAAACTAAAACATGTATACTTCATAGAACACGAGGATGACATCAGATGTTTCTATGTCACACACTGGCCTATACTCTCCTGTTCCTGTCAGGCCAAATAAATTTCTATGCCACTTTCAGAGTCAGACTTCCCTTCTGTAGATGTCCATCTGGAAGCCTGAACTTCCGCCTGATGCAGCCCAAGCTGTAAGATAACCCCTCGTTCCCTCACTTCCCTCTAGTCTGTGAAGAACTACCAGGACAGAACTCCTTGTAACTTGCATCTCCTCTACTATCAGTCACCACAAGAATCCGAGGTCACTGTGTTATTTTGCATTTCACAGATTCCAATATTGCAACCCCTTTTTCTATCCATATTTTCCCCTGCCAACCCCTAAAACATTTCTACTTGTGTCCTTAAACTTGACTACATCTTCAAATACTCCTCTGAGCATCCTTGTCACATTTTTTCAGTTCTTCTTTGCTTCAGTTCCTACCACACTCATCTAATTATTGTGTGTCTCTCATATCCTTTGACTGCAAAAGAGGAGACACACCAAGCACTCTCCTTACTCTGACCATCAATTCCAACTTCTCTCTCTAAATACCACTATTCTACATGTATCATAGTCAATGAACATTCTCCTCATTCCTTGAAGTAGGAATTCCTTGAATTGACTACTACTGTCCTCAGAACTACTCGTTATTATTGCTATCAATTTCACAAAGATAATTTCCCTCACATGGCTGAAAATACAGTAAACAAATGCAGTTCCATATAAAGTAACTATTAAGAAAGAAGAAAAATCAATTGAGTCAGCACTTTGCATGTATTTCCCCCATGCATCTAAGTTTGGCTGGATGAGATGTAAGCCTTTTCAAATTTTTCACACAAATGGCTATACTGAAAATATGTAAATTATTTAGAATATTTTAAAAATTAACAAGCATTTTATAAGGAAGTTACCCAAAAGTAACCTAATTTTGAAATGACTGGAACTATTAATAAATTTAAAATAGTCTACCATATTTCTGAATATTGACTGTTTCAGAATTTATATAAAGTCTGATTTTATTTGTCTATGGGCTTTGGGGATCACGATGACAAAGAGTTAGTCACCTAAATAACTTGTCCTGTACTCCACCACAGTACCTCTCTGTACATTCATACTATAAACTGATGTTTTAATAAATGTAACTTAACCATAACCTCTGTTGTAAACCTATCAATCTCCAATCTTAAGCACCTGCTTTTTAGCCCAGGCTTCTTAATTCTCTCCTTATCCTTCTAGCCTACTGAGAAATGAAATCCACTTATCTCACTAAATTTCTGAAGTACCGCTGCTATGAGCACGAGAGGCCCTTGGGGGACATGCACATATGAACTACAGCAGGATTCTTGAAAATTCTTCTAAATATACTCCTGCTAAGACCTTCTCCATACTTAGTAATAACAATTCTTTAATTTCATCACAAAACTCTTTGATTCAACCCTCAACACCTTTCAATCTATTTTCCAGGTGTCAATTTTTCTTTTTAGAAAAGACGTATACTTTTTGCACATTTATCAAAATTGTTTCATAGTCTCTAATTTTCACCAGAGTAAACCAGCCTGCAAGACCTCACTTGGCCCAGATTTGCTGCCAGAGTTCAACACTCAGCAATCGATAGAACAAGTTGACAGAAAATCAGTATGGAGGAAGATCTGAACAACACTATTGACCAGTCTGACCTAATTGACATGTATAGAACATTGCAACCAACAGTCACAGAATATTCGTTCTTTTCACGTTCACACCAGGTGACCACCAGGACATATTATACTCTGGGCTATAAAACAACCCTTAAAAAACTTACAGAGCTCAAATAACCCAGAGTATATTTTTATGTCATAGTACATTTTAACTAGAAATCAGTTACAATATCTGGATAATTCCCAAATATTTGAAAATTGATATATTTCTGAGCAAAGATTGTGGGATAATCCTATAATCTGGAAGATGCAGCAAGAAGTGCATGAGTTTAAAACCAGCCTGGCAATTATGATAAAACACCATCTCAAAAACAAATACTTCCAAATGACTCAAAAGAAAATTGCATGGCAAATTAGAAAATATTTCAAGTTGAGTGAAGAAGTGATTTATCAGTTTTGGAGTACTGCACCTAAAGAAGTATTTGGAAGGAAATTGACAGAATTAAATGTTCATATTTGATCCTAATTTTTTTTTTCTTGCCATACCAGGGATTGAACTCAGGACCCAGTGCTTCCTAGGCAATCACTTATTCTGCTGAGCTATCGTGAGCCCATAATATTAAGCTGAGCTGTAAATGGATAGGGTCGACAATTTCTTTGAATAACTCCCTATGGTTGCAGAATGCGGGACTGTGTTGGATTGTGGTGTCGAGTTCAAGCACCTAAGGTAGTTGAATGTCAACGGAGTGCCCACTTTTGACAGGTATAGACAAAGGAAGGGTTGTAGAAAGAAAAAATCAT
>PVKA01053050.1:0-11418 GCA_004027165.1 Ctenomys sociabilis
TCCGGGGAGGTGTTGGTGAGTGGGTCCTGAGGTTTCAGGCGAGTCACTGGCTTGGAGGGATTGGGGACAGGGATTCGCGTAGTACGCGTGGGATGAAGCCAAAGGCTCTCCCTCAGACTCACCACACTCTCACTGATCTGGGAAGCCTGGTGAGTCCTGTAAATTCGCTCTCGCTGGGCGAGCTTGGCACGGGAACCAGGAGGCCGCTGGAGTCAGCCACTGTCTCAGGCTGATCTCTGGCTGGTCGGGCGTGGGCGGGATGGAGGAGGATGGCGGAGTCGGCAGGGCTGTCTCTGGCTGTTCTCAGGGGCTGGGCTCGGGCGGGCGGGGAGGAACAGGATGGCGGAGTTGGCCGCGCTGTCTCTGGCCGGTCTCAGGGGCTCTGTCAGGTCTCAGGGGCTCGTTTCTGTTTCTTTGAACTAGCTCTAATCTTTGTCCTCACCTTGCACATCATCTCCAGGGCTTCAGCGCAGACTCCAACTTCTAGTAAACATTTACCCTTCTTTTGAAGACCCTTCAACCTCCTGATTCAGAATATATTTGACAATGTTAAGGTCATTGACTGGAAACTTAGGATCCTCAGTGCACAGACAGACCATTTGCATTCTTCTACAGCTATCTCTGTGGACAGCCACTATAAGCCAATCTGGTAAATACTTTCATACTGATATGTCCTGCTTTAAAACTGCTTCTCTAGTAGGCACTGACTGATAATGATTTTGGTATCAAGAGTGTCTCTAGGGAAGCAGAATGTCACATGAAACTCTTTAAAGGCTTTAGGGTTTCCTGGTGTTAGCTGTCTAGCTTGATGTGTCCTACACATACTATAGTTTCTCCTTTCAGTATTGTGGGTAAGTGCTGATAGTCCCAAATGTGAACTGTTGAAAGTAATACTCACTGTATCTCTATTTGGCTATCATAGTTTAATACTTGTGAGATGTAAGAAATTAAGTAACCCTATATATGAAACTTTTGAATGTTCTTGGAAGAGTGGGAGTATAATTATCTTGGCTGATGCTCTCAGTATCTCTGGAGAAAGTAGAGAAGAAAATAATGAGCTCTAAACATATCTAAGTAATGTAAATTCATACAACTATGAGAACAAATTAATAAAGGAAAGTAAGGAGCTCCAAGATTCAAATTCTTTGCATTGATACACAACAAATTTCAGCTTTAAAATGTCTCTTCAAAGAGCCTCTTTTGTCTTTGATCCCCATGTCCAAGATTGCAAAATCCCACACACAGGCCCTCATAATTCAATTGCTTGATATACAACAACAGCTTTGTGCTCAGCCAAAAAGGGCATCTGAACTAAAATCAGTAAAATGATGTTCAAAAACAATGTGTTCCAATAACTGGGTTGGACACATTTGGGCAGATCCTGACTAGGCTGCAGACATTGAGCTTCTATACTCTAATGGGAGTATTTTTCAGAGGAAGATATTTCCTCACCCCCAGTTCCAGAAGCATCCTCATCCTCATCCCTTGTAGTGATGGGCTCTCCAGGTATACCTGACAAAATTTATCCTGTGCTGACAAAATATTATAATCCTGACACTCTGCAAGATCCAACAACACCACTCAATTTTCCTTCTAGACCTATCATCAAGCTCAAATACAGAAGGTTCTTAAGGTTGAGGTATATAGTATGATTCATGAGAAGTTTCACTATTTTCCCAAAAATATAGAGTTTTCTCCTATAAACAAAGACGTAATGAGATAGTGTGCAAATAGGTTTTAAAGTGGAGGTGGTTATTGGTGCCAAAAACATACACCTAGATCAGGCTGAATTTGCTAATATGGGCCCACGAGGAAGAGATTCTGAATTTACAGCTGCTTCTTGTGGAGGAAAGGAAAATTTTAATAACTTACTGGAGTGGTTGGCAGAAGTATGCATGAAGAGATGGTCCACTGTGAAAGGGTTATAGATGTCTGAATATTCCATTGGCTTACTGTTGGTGAATGGATTCCGAGGCTTAAGGAAATGGGAGTGATGGAGAAGTTGTGTGATGGCAAACTTAATCTGCTATCCTGAGATGAGCCAGAAAAGGTACTCCTTAATTAATATCATGAGAAATATTCTTGGGGGAGCACCTACATAAAGAAAAGATCCCTGTCATTGCTCTTCTCTGTATGTCACACCTCACAATGAGAACCATATTTGAGTTTTTGAGAAATTTAAGGGTCTTGCATTTGATGAGATTCCCAAATGGCAGGGATACAGTGCCAACACTTAACTTCCAAAGGCAGAGTCCTTGCATTTACCATTAATGGACAGCAGAAGTACAACTGCAACCAGAATTGTCTGACATGTGCAGACCTCTGGCACTGGATGATTAACTATGGTGATCCCAAAAGTTACATTTTTATGATTTACATAGTCAAAAAATTAGAGGCAAAAGGATAAAAACTATTTCAAATTGTAATAAAAGGAAATCATAGTGCCACAAACAGTTCCTGGATTTGCACCAACTCACAGTCTCAGAACCCACTGAATAAATGTAAGTTGTTGCATCTGGTTCCCCTACAACTGAAAAAAAGACACAATGTCCAGTGAACCTCTCTGCATTGTGGAGACAATGCATTCTGCATATAGGTATTCCATTGACTCATTTACTGAGTGACTCAAAAGGGTGCTTGTTTTGAACAGGGTCCAGAATAAAAAATGGCTCTGTAACAGGTCTGGGATGATATGAAGCCTCTGCTGTTACTTGGATCCTATAATTTAGCAGATCCAGGGGTACTTGAAGTTCCAGTGGTAGGTACACATGCTATTTGGAACCTCTTTCTTTAATGTATTTAGTGTATGGTCTATGAGGTCTCACTACATAGAATGGACTCATAGTGATCCTCCTGATTTCAGCATCTCAAGTGCTGGGATTACAGGAGCCTGCCACCACACCCAGTCTCATTTGCTGTCTCACAAAACCCTGGAAACAAGGATGGCACAGGAATATTTAAAGTCTCTTGAAGGATCCAAAACATGAATTACAGTGGACATCTGTAGAGTTTTCGAGTAGCACTCTGCCATCATCTGTAGACACTCTCCTTTTCAAAAATAGTTCATAATCTGCAACTGGAACTTAGTGGAAATAATGCCTGGCAACAAGACAATATGGTTCCATGTGATCTGAGTTGCTTATTATAGGCTGGTTATAATTTTTCCACTTAGTCACTAGATTAAATGTAAGCAGCAAATATGAGCTAGGGATATAGCTCGACATTCTAAGCACTTGCTTGGCAAATTAACGGAACCTGAACCCCAGGTGCACAGTGCCAACCACTGAAACTGGGTTTGCTGGTACACCCCTGTAATCGCAGCACTGAGGAGACTGAGACAGGAGAATCATTTCAATTCTGAACTGCGTAGCAAGACACTGCACTAAATAAATGAATAAATTTTTAAATGTAAGCAACAAATATATCATTAAGTGGAAATGATATTTATGTGATGGATATAGAATGAGGCTAGAGTGCACAAGTAAGTTTCTTGTAGGAAATTCCTCAGATGTCCATGGCTCCTCTTTATGCTTCTATATTGCATTCTGTTTCTGAGCATGTATATATGGTCTCATCAATTTTATCAGAAATAGCTGTCAAAGGATGAGGAATTTTCGGTCTGGTATACACGTAGTTCTGCTCATAAAGGAGGCATTATGCACAAGTGTACAGCAGAAGAAAAATAGTCCCTTGCCAGCACAATGGTTGAGGAAAATCTTCACAGTGGTCCTAACCTTAGCCAGGACACTAGGTGGTACATATTGCTTGGATGGAAAAATAGGCAAATGTGAGACTGTATACCGATTCCTAAACTTTAGGCATAGTTCTGGCCAGATGGTTAGTAACATGGAAGAAATGTGGCCAGAAAATTGGTTTCAAAAATACTTGGTGAAGATCTGGACAGACGTTTTCTTTCTTTCTTTCTTTTTGTGTTTTAGGGAAGGGTCTACAGGGTGTTCAGGGTCTCATTACTAGATAGGACTTGTAGTGAGTGATCCACCTGTTTACAGCCTCCCAAGAGCTTGGATTACAGGCGTGTGCCACCATGCCCAGTCTCAATTGCCATTTCAGTGCACCCCAGGGGCAGGGCTAGCACAGCCGGCTGGAGGGGATCGCACTCCTGGCCCCAGTGCCTGCTTGAAGGGTTTTAATCTGCTGGGCTATTTGGCTAACCCTTGGATAGATCTTTCCTTATGGACAAATGGTGTAAATTTGTTGGCTTCTGCCAAAACTACCACCCCTGAACTCACTGAATGTCTAATCCACCACATTACTTCTTACCAAGGAACACATTTTTGGCCAAGGAATCTCACAAATGTGCTTACATTTCATGGAATTCACTGGTCTTACCATGTTCCTCACCATCCAGGAGTGGCTGAATTGATATAAGGGTGTAATGTTCTTTTGGAGATGCACTTATAGCACCAGCTAGGTAGCAGTAGCTTGTAGGGCTGGGATAAGAGTCTTCAAAAGCTGTGTATGAATTGAATCATCATTCACTACATCATAATAAAGGCTTGGCTGTGGGAATGGTACCACTGCCCATTACACCTTATGATCCACTCATGAAATATTTGCATCCTGTTCCTAAAAATCTATGCTCTTCTGGCTCAGAAGAGGAAGAAAAGGATTGTGTACCAGGAAGCTCATCAATGACCACTGAACTGAAAGCTAAGACTTTCTCCTGTTTATTTTGCTATGGGAGACATCATTGCACAGAGCAACAAGCTACGAAGGGAAATACAATGTTGATGTTGCGAAGGGTGATTGACCTAGATTACCAAGGGGAAATTGGACCTTCGGATCTCTGGCATGTAGCATGTCTCTCTGTCCTCTTCTGCATCAAACTGTGGGCAGGCATTATATGTCAATATTGTTCTAGGGAAGGGTATACAGGGTGTTCAAGGTCTCACTACCAGATTGGACTCATAGTGATCTGCATGTTTACAGTCTCCCAAGAGCTTGTAAACTCTTATATATTCTTACTTATTGCATTAAATTTTTCTCTAGCAAGGAATAACCACTACAATATGCAAAACAAAATAATGAGAGATTTTATATATTTTGTGCATTATGTATATATATAATATATATTATATATATGATATATATATATATATATATATTAAGCCCTATTTCATACATTTTATCTTATATTCTCAAATAAAGTCAGGAAACATTTTTTCAGAGTTATACTTATGAAGGTAACATGTAAGTTACACTAAAAATAATTGTTCTTTGCATGAGATGCAGGTAGCTTATTTGCAAACTAAATTAGAAAGAGACAAGTGGTAAATTGAAAATACTCAAGTGCACATTTATTTTTAATAAATCATTAATTTCTCTTTAAAATCGCAGATAACATGGTGTACACATTTCAGGCTGCAACTTAACGCTTTGTTTTATTCCACTGAACTGGTGTTTCATAGGTAAATACACTGAACATAAAGAAATAGGATTATAATTAACCTTCAAATACTCTTGTTTCCCTGTCTCTCTGTCTGTCTGTCTGTCTATTTGTCTGTTTTTGTGGTTCAGGATATTGAGCCCAGGGCCTTGTGCATGCAAGGCAGTAACTCCACCAGTGAGTCACATCTCAAATCATACCTTCGAAATATTTCCAGAGAAATTTTTATTTTATTCTTAGTTATAGTTAAAACTTATTTGAGAGACAGAAATATAAATAACTTGTGGTGATATAAATATGTAAATATTTTATTTTGTCTTTGATCCCAGGTCAGTGTTTAAGGTATTAGTCTACTATATTGGAAATGCGCTTAGAGAGTTTCCCAAGTACCCCCACAAAATTAACTCAAGTATTTATGTAATTTAATTAAGAAGAATTCAAGAAATAAATTTAGATCCTTAGCAATTTAATATGGTCAGATTTATATGAATTCACACTGACTGCTACATTTGTTTTATTTAAAAATACTAATGTTTTTGGCAGCTTTGAACAAAGATCTTGTAGATGCTTGTTGAGATGGCTTCTCATGAAAATTTCAAAACCTTAAAGATTGGAGGAATTATTCTGGATATTTTGGTAGACATATACAAGTTTTTCTTCTTTCAATTTCCTCCATTGAATCAAATGTTCTCAGGATATCTTACATTGACTTTAAAAGACATTTGTTTACTAGAATAAACTTTACTAATTAAAAATACAATATTTCAATACAAGTATACAGTGTAATGCGGAATTTTTCTTCATTATTCAGAGTAAATTCATAGAGATAAACATATTTTAAAAATAAAGAGGGATGGGTTTGCAGCCAAACACAAAAATTAGTTTTTATTGGGATACAAGAATCTAATTGCTCTTGTGGCTTTGCTGCTGTTTTTAGTTGTTATTTCTTGTAGCAATTTTCTCCTTTTTTGAGAGAACCCAGAGGCAGTCTGATTTCAGTCTACCTTGAATTGTGGAATAGTTAGCTGGTAGAATTAATATATCTAGGTGGCTCACATTTAGTTTTCTGAAAATGCTCTGTTGTTGAAAATTTGTAGTAGTATGGAAATACATATTGTATCTTTGCTATATTTACATGGATTGCTCTTTTTTTGCAGGTGAGCCTGATTGAAACTTGTTCTGAAGTTTAGTATTTTCATACTCAATAAAATGTTTAATTCAGCAATAATCTGTGTTATTATTATTTTATTTTATTTTTATGTATTTGGTAGAGGGTCTCACTACACTGCTCAACTCATAGTGATACTTTTGTTTTCAGCCTCCCTAGCTCTGGGACTACAGGCAGACTCAGTCAGCTGCTCCATTAGCTCCAGAGTTTGGGCCTGCTTGATATGCCTTACTGGGGATGGAACCTGGGTCCCTGTCTTTGCCTAAGCAGGGGCTTAGAGCACTGAACTATGTCACCTGCCCTTTTCTCTGTATTAATAAAGAAGTCTGTATACACCAAAGTTAATTTATCTACTGTCTTACTGAATACTCTTTTTTTGTTTCCAATTTTTTCAGTTATAAATAAATCTTCTAGGGCCAGCCAGATAGTTCATCAGATTAAAGCAGCGGTTTAGGCAGACTCAGTGATCAGAATTTCATTCCCAGCATGCCATTATGGCCCCAACCCACGGCTCTGTGAGATGGTGATTCAGACACTGCATCGTGGCACACACCTGTAATCCCAGTGCTTGGGAGACTGAAAGCAGGAGAATCTCTCTGAGTCTGATCTGTGTAGTGAGACCCTGTACACCCTGTACTAAATATATTCCAAATAAATAAATCTGCTAGAAACATCCATGAGAAGTTTTTTTTTTCTTTCTGTTTTCTTCTTTCTTCTATTTGTTCATTTCTTCTTTCTTTTCTCTCAAAACAAGTTTGCAAAGCTTTGTTTTAAAGAACAATGAGTAACATTGGTTTTCACGTAAGAAGAATATCTTACTCTTTGTAAGAAACAGCCCAATTGTCGTCCAAATTGACACTCATATTTTACATTTTTCACTGAAAACAAGTAAGTTTCTATTGCTTCACATATCCCCAGAACTTGGAGTGTTCCTTGTTTTGAAATTTGGGAATTGTATAGATATCCCATATTATCCTAATTTTGTCTAATTTGTAGTTCCCTAATGGACTATGATATTATATATTTATATATTTTTTCTTTATATATTCTATGGAATAGTGTTCTTTTCAAGTGCTTTGATTGTTCAAAGTCAACTTATGCTTTTCCTTATTTAGTTGTATCATATCTTTATATAACTTGAATGGATGTTTTCTTGTGAATTTTTTGTCATTCTCTTAATTTTGCTCTTTCCAGAATAGCAGGTTTTGTTTTTATGGAAGTTAAGATTATATGCTGTTGTTTTATGTATTGTGCATTTGGTGCCATGTCTAATCAACTTTACCATATTCAAGATCACCATGCTGCAATTACTTATAAGATCTTTATAGTGCTGTATTTTGTTTTTAGATCCATCATCTCTTTTGAGTTGGTTTCAGTAAAGTGTTCTGTAAACTTCTGTGTTGAGGTTCATTTTTGCCTGAGGATCCCCATGTCTTTCTAGCACTCTGTGTACACGGTACTTTCTTGATGGTGTTATCCTGGCTTCTTTGTCAAAGATCAGTCACCTATGTTTAAGTGAAGCTATTTTTAGATGCATTCTTATATTTCATTGACCTATGTGAACTTTCCTTCTAAAATTATAACCTGAATTAGTGTCCTGATTTCATGTTAAATCTTAAAGCCAGTGTTAATTCTCTACTTTGTTTTCCTCATTTATCTTTTAACATTGCATTGTCTATTAAGCACTTCTGACTCTCTCTATAAATAACAGAATCAATTGTTAATATACACACAATAATTTGCCAAGATTTTTATTGTATCTACAAATCAAACTGAGAAAAATTGACATCTTGAAAATATTTTGTCTTCTTATATATGACTACTTATTTAATTTTAATAATAATAATTTTAATAATAATCAGATGAAAAGCTGATTAGCATCCTGCAGCATATGCCATTCACTTTGCCTTATCTGACTCAATTGATTTTAGTTGTTGTTGTACGTTTCCTTTTGTATTTCTATTTTTCGCTTGTTATACTAGGGAGATGACATGATATTTACACATGTGTGTCTGGTTTATTTCACTTATGAGAATGTGTTCAAGTGGCATCCACTTCAGCATAAATGCTTCAAACTTGTCATTCTTAATAGGTGAGTAATACTCCATTATATAGAAATAGCACATCTTTTTCAACCATTCCTCATGTGATGGATATTTTGTTTGATTCTAAAACTTTGCTATCACACATTTCGCTGCTGTAAACATAGGTACACATAATCAATATGATACAATGTTTTCAGATCCTTTGGGAAAATTCCCAGTAGGGGGATAGATTGTTTAAATGGGATTTCTAGTCCTACACTTTAAGGAGTCTCCACACTGACATCCACAATGGTTGTACCAGTCCACATTACCAACAGCAGTGGAAAAGTGCTTCCTTTTCTCCACAACCTCTCCAACATCTGTTGTTGGTTGATTTCCTTATGATAGCCATTCTTTCTGGAGTGAGACGATATCTCAGTGTTTTTTTTATTTGCATTTCACGGATGGCAAGCGATGTGGAGCATGTTTTCATATATTTATTTGCTTCTATAATTTCTTCCTCAGAGAAGTGTGTATTCATCTCAGATGCCCATTTCTGAATTGGGTCTCTAAATTTGAGGGCCCTGTCATATCTTAGTTCTTTATATATTCTAGACAGTAGTCCTCTGTCTGATTGCTTGGCAGGATTTTTTCGAAGTTTGTGGTTTGTCTTTTCACTCTGTTGACAATTTCTTTTGACATGCAGAAGCTCCTTAAGAAGAGTTATTCCCAGCAGTTGATTCTTTCAAGTGTTCCGATGCAAATATATGTTTGTTGATGAACTGTTTACCTACCCCTATGTCTTCAAGAGTTCCTCCTACATTCTCCTCCAGGAGATTGAGTGTTTCTGTTTTAACGTTTAGATCTTTAATCCATTGTGACTTTAACTCAGTGCATGGTGATAGAGCTCGGTCAAGTTTTAGTTTTTGGCATGTAGAAAGCCATGTTTTCCAGCACCATTTGTTAAAGAGGCTATCTTTCTTCCAGTGAGCTTGTGTACCACTTTTGTCAAACATAAGATGGCTGTTTGTGTTCATAGATGCCTCTGCATCTTCTAATCTATTCCACTGATGCTCAGGTCTATTTTGTTGCCAATACCATGTTGATTTTATCACAGTGGCTTTGTAGTATAATTTCAAATCAGGAATTGTGATGCCTCCTGCCTTGTCTTGATTGGCCAAGATTGCCTTTGCTATTCTAGGTTGTTTGTGGTTCCAAATAAATTTTAGGATTGATTTGTCTATGTCTGGCCGGTATGTTGGTGGCAGTTTGATAGGGATTGCATTAAATCTGTACAGCAATTTTGAGAGTATGGGCATCTACACGATGTTAGTTCTTCCTACCCAGGATCATGGAATATCTTTCCATTTTCTGAAATCCTCTATAATCTCTTTTCTTAGGGTGTTGTGATTTTCCATGAAAAGATCTTTGACTTCCTTGGTTAAGTGAATCCCAAGGTGTTTCATTTTCCGCAGTGTTATAGGAAAACATAGTTTCTATTGTTTCCCTTTCAGTGTGCTTGTTTTCTGTGTAGAGGAATGCTATTGTCTTTTGAGTATTGATTTTGTATCCTGCTATGCTACTGAATTTCCCTATCAGTTCTAGTAGTTTCTTGGTGGAATTTTTGGGGTCTTCCAAGTAAAGTATCATGTCATCTGAAAATAGTGATAATTTAACTTCTTCTTCACCTATTCTTCTTCCTTTTATTTCTCCCTCTTTTCTAATGACTGTTAATAGGGATTCCAAGACTATATTGAATAGGGGGGGTGATAGACTACATCCTTGTCTTGTACCAGATTTAAGAGTAAAAGATTTCAGGTTTTCCCCATTTAGGATTATATGAGCTTTCAGGTTGTCAGAGATGGCTTTTGTCAAGTTAAGAGAGTGTCCATTTATTCCAATTTTCTGTAGGATCTTGAACATGAATGAGTGTTGGACATTGCCATAATCTTTCTCTGCATTACTTGAGATGATCGTGTTGTTTTTAGATTTCAGCCTATTATTTTAGTATACTACATTTATAGATTTTCGAATATTGAACCATCCTTACATCCCTGGGATGAACCCTACCTGCTCATGGTGTATGATCTTCTTGATGATTTGCTGTATTCTATTTGCCAGGATTTTGCTGAGTATTTTTGCATCTATGTTCATGATGGAGATTGGCCTGTAGTTCTCCTTTTTTGTTGTGTCTTTCCCTGGTTTTGTAATCAGTATTATACTTGCCTCCAGAAATGGCTTGGGGAAGACTTTTTCCTTTTAGACTTCATAGAAGAGTTTGTGGAGTGTGGGGATTATATCTTCTATAAATTTCTTGTAAAATTCGGCTGGGAATCAATCAGGACCTGGACATTTCTTTGTTGGTAGGATTTTTATTAAGTTTCATATTTTGTTGGCTGTTATTGGCTTATTGAGAGTTGTTATATCTTCTTGATTCAGTTTTGGTAATTTGTATCTTTCGAGGAATCTGTCCATTTTTTCTGTGTCTTCTATTCTGTGAGCATTAAGATGCTCGAAGTAACTATTAATCATATTCTGAATTTCCACTGGGTCTGTGGTGATTTCATCCTTTTCATTCCTTATCGCTTGTACTTGAATTTTCTTTTGCCTCTTTTTGATAAGGTTGGCAAGAGGCTTATCAACTTTATTTAGTTTTTCAAAGAACCAGCTTTTCGTTTTGTGGATTCTTTGAACTGTTTTTTTCATCTCAATTGAGTTAATTTCTCCTCTAATCTTTATGATTTCTTCCCGTCTTTGCGCTCTGGGCTTTGTTTGCTCTTCTTTTTCTAGTTGTCGGAGGTGCAACATTAAGGTGCTAA
>PVKA01053051.1:0-11418 GCA_004027165.1 Ctenomys sociabilis
TCTCTCTCCCCCTCCCGTATTTTGCGTTCTACAGCGTGAGGAAGGGGCGTGGCTTTTCTCTGCTAGCCCATTCGTCTGTCAGCCAATTTCTCTCCCCTCGAGTTGTCATCATCTCTGCACCTTTGCTGAAAATCAATTTAACAGCGTGTGCGACCGTTTCTGGACTCTGTTAGGCACCACTGATTTACATGTGTAGACGCTGGCACACGGCCCCCCGTGGTTATTACACGCGTGTCGCCAGCGAGCGACTCTGGAAGCCAGATAGCGAAGCGCTGCGCCTGGGCGTCCTCGCGCCTCAAGCGCTTGTCACGGCCCTGCCACCTCCCCAGGGCTTGTCTATGGCTCCCAGTGAGTCATACTTCTCGTTGCGTCCGCTCCCTCCCCCATTGTCATCTTACACTCAGATGAGCTTTTAAATTTTCATTGGCTAGCCAGGTGAGGTGACACACCTGGGACCTGGGCACACCGGAGGCTGAGGCAGGAGAATCAAGAGTGCGATGCCAGCCTGAGATTTCAACTTGAGGTACAAAGGCTGGCCTGCCCTACATAGAGAGGTCCTGCGGCAAGACACCCAGCAAATCGTGTCTAATTAATTGCTGGTACGTGAAACTGAGATTGACTCCTGGATCTTTCAGTCTTGTGCCTCTCTGAATTCAGTCACTTGTTCAAGTAATTGTTTTATGAACTTCTCGGTGAGTTTTCCACAAGCAGTTATTTCCGCTGCGCATACAGAGCAGTTCACAGCTCTGCGGCTGACCTGCATGTGCTTTCCCTCTGCAGGGATTGGCCCCGCCCCAGTGCGGCCGAGCAGCCGGACCCAGCCCTGGGGGACAGCACAGGCCCTGCCACCTGGGCCATGCGTAGACTTTGCACAGCTGCTTTTCTTGGGTCCTTCCCATTCTCGGTTGTCGGAGAGCTTTGTTAGGGCTGGTTGCATTGTACTCATCCCCGTCAAATGTTTGTCCTGTACCTACTGAACAGATGCTATGGTTTGTCCCCTGCTTTCCTACTCATCAAGTGAATTAATTGATTGATTTTCAAATCTTCAGCGCTGCACTGCCAGACAGACCCCGCTCCGTCACGACCCCGCTCGGTTACAACGCACTACCCGAATTTTCCAGCTACACGCTGCCAGACTTCCAGCTTGCTAAGCTTTTGTTCTGACGTCCTGTGGGGCCCGTGGTCTCTGCGATGGCCAGGTCTCTCTCGGTGTTGGGGTTGGGGTTGTGCTGACTCCCTTTTTGCGCAGTTTGCTCTTCTCTTGCATTTTCTGAGAGTTTATATGAGCTTCGTGTTTTTTTTGTTTTTTTTCCTGGAATATCTGATTCAATCCACCAGAAAAAACTATCTAGGTCTGAAAGTTTCTGGAAGGGAAGTTTTGTTTTTATGAAAAATTCATTTTGAAAAATAGCTATAGATGTATTCAGAGTCTATCTTCAGACAGCATAATTTTTGTAAGTTGCATTGCAAGGACTGTGGCTCTTATCTGCATTGTCACATTCCTTGGCAGATAGCTATTCATCGCGTTCTCTTTGAGCTTGAGTTTGCTGGCGTCTGATTCTCAGTTTGAAGGTCGCAACCCACCCCTCCTCGGAAGGCGCACGTCCCCTCTCCCTTCCCTTACCCCAGCGGGAGTTTTATAGAGGAGTTAATCTTTTTTTTAAAATTTATTTATTTATTACAGTGTCTCGCTATGCATCACAGACTCTTTTTTGTGTGTGGGGGGGTCAGCTCAGCCTGCCCTGGGGGAGGGGCTGGCCCGGCATGTGGTGCTGAGGATCGAACCGCGGTCCCTGAGAGCTTGCCTAAGCAGGTGCTTTAGACCGCTGAGCTATCTTGCCAGAGTTAATTTTTTCAAAGGCTCAGTTTCTGGTTTTGTTGCCTTGAGTTTTCATTGTTCTCCTGTTTCTTTAGTTTCTTATTTTCATTCTTGTCTTCCATTCTTACTCTGTTCATTCTGCCTTTCTTTTACTTCTAAAAGTGGAACTTGAGGTGGGGAAAATCAGACATTTACTCATTTCCTGCGTTTAAAAATTGTGAGTTTGAGAGCCGGGCGTGGTGGCGCATGCCTGTAATCCCAGCACTCGGGAGGCTGAGACAGGAGGATTGTTACGAGTTCGAGACCAGCTTGAGCTACAAAGTGAGCTTAAGGCCAGCCTGAACTGCATAGTGAGACCCTGTCTCAAAAAGACAAAAAAAAAAATAAATAAATAAAAAAAAATAAAAATTGTGAGTTTGGGGCTTTCTTGGTGAGCAGACCACAGATGCGTGCAGACAAGCTGTAGTTTTCAGTTATTAGATGTGACGGCCAATACCTATCAATGACCCCAACGTAATTGGTAGTGTCAGACCCTCTGGGTTTTATCGATTTTCCGCTTCAGCTCTTTCAGCAATGGCCATGAGAGAAAATCTTTGTAAAATCTTTGACTACAACTGGGCAATCATCTGAGTGTTTTCTGCTCTCCTGTCAGCGCCTGGCTCCTGTGCTTCGAGCTCGGGTTTCTGGGGCTCACCCTCCTGTGGCTCCTTCATCTTGCTGAAGCATGGACCCTTTTAGCCCCAGGAAGATTCTGACTTCTCTTTGTGCAGCGCTCACGTCTCGAGGCCCTGCTCTCCGATGGCAATGAAGCTGCCCTAACCCTTGCTCTCACCACGCCCTGCTGATATCCAGGACTACTGAACTTTTTGTTTTCCTTCCCTCCTTCCTCCATTTTTCCCTACCTTCTCTTGGGCCAGTTTTTAGAGCCCTGTCACGATTTCCATGTTGGCTTCCGGTTATGCATCTTCATTTAGGGGCCGCCCTACCGGCAGCAGCCCTGGTTCCTTAGCTGTTCGGTCGCTGAGGGCTGGCATTGCACGCTCCCCTGCGAGGTCCTGTAGCTCCACCCACGTGCTTACCTGCTCTGTGACAGCTGTCAGGCATGCCACCTCGTGGACACTCCGGAGCCCGGACTACATGCTGCTTTCGCCAGCCCGGGTGCTATGGAGCAGGAAGGATAGGGCCTTTCCTGCGTCCCTCTGTGTCCGACATTTCTTCTCGGTCATGTCTGATGCTCTTCATTCATTCCCTAAGCGCAGCTTCCTACCTCTGTGGTGTCTGTCACTGTTGGAGGGTGTCTTAACTGGCTGTAGCGGTGAGTCCCCTCTCCTCTCTCTGACTGTCTGTCTCTCTGTCTGTCTGTCTCTGTCTCTATCTCTGTTTGTCTCTGTCTTTCTCTGTCTCAGTCTCTCTCTCTCTCTCTCCCTCCTCCTTCTCCTTTTCCTCCCTGTCCCCCTGGTTCCCTCTTGCTCTTGCCCCATCTGACACACTCCTCTGCCATCTGGCCTTGGAGTCAGCTGACCCTGACTCCAAATGAACCCTCCAACATTTAGTAGCATATGCGGACACTGTGTCTCAGTGACAAGAACGAGACAGGCAGGGGTCTCCTCCGTGCCCCTCAGCACCCTGGAGCTCCTGAGTCAGAGCCGACCCAGATGCCCCAGGCGGGACCCAGCACGGGCTCTGTGCAGTGAGTCACCCTTCCTGGGTGCCTGAACAGCAGGCACCGTGCTGTTTGCAGATCTGTCGTTGTGCCCGAGCTCAGAGGGACAGTTTGCTTCTGCTCTTAGAGGATCAGCTGGGTAGCTCAGGGACTGGAGAAAAGCCGGTGGTGGTGGCCCTGTCCTGCAGCCGTGTGGCTGCCCGGCTGCCTCCCAGCCCAACGCTGGGCACTGGGGAGGCTGTCGTGTCAGATAGGGTCTTTAGAGGAAGAGAATCAGCTAACCCAAGGGCACTGTTAGGTGGCTTCCGGGACCAGAGGTGGGAGAGCTGGCCGTCCAGCAGCCTGCACAGCTCCAGGAGATGGAAGCCACCAAACCAGAAGAAACAAGGACCTAACCTTAGCCAGGAGTCAAAGGCCCGGGGGCTCCCCAGAACTGCTGGTGCAAGTCTGGCTGGAAAGATGAAGAAACTGGGAGGGAGCATTCCCTTCTTTCTCTTTTATTCCACCTGGGCTATGAGCTCACTGGTCAGTGCCACCCACCTCTGGGGTGAGCCTCCTGCCCTCAGCTGGCCGGCCTGAGTTTCAGTCATCCACAGACACACCCAGAAGGCTCTACCAGCCTCCTAACATTTCTAAGTCCATTGAAATTTGCATACCATGGCGGCTGCTCACAGGGTCCAGCAGAATGAGGTAGAGAAGGTGCAGGGCCTTTTTAAGGACTTACCTTGGCTCTCTTAGCCTAGATGGTACAGTCTGCCCAGGACAAGCAGAGGGGACACAGGCACCACCAGGAGGGCCAGCATCCTAGGGTCTGGAGGACATGGGAGAGGGGACACCTCCTGCTGCCCGTTTGGACAAAGCCATTTGCCACAGACCCCGGTGACTTGACGAACGGTACTATCAGTAAAGAATAAGCAGTGCTTCTGCCTTTTGCTTCTGATAGCTCCAGTGAGCTACCCAAAAGAGCTATTGTAAGCACCCATTGTTTCCAGCGCTGTGCTGCATACTGCTGGAGACTCCATTCGGAGCCATTGCTGTGACATACAGTGACCTTAGACAGTGGCTGTGGTATGCCAGGGCCACTTCAAAGTGCTCTGTGATCCGAACTCACCCGGTCTTGCACCCGCTGGTCCTGCTGGGACCCCAAGTCTGGGATCTGAATCTGAAGGTTTCACATACGTGGAGATGCTCGCACTCTCCCAGGGATTCATCTTCTCCACCTCCCGCTCGCTGTGCTGGGTTTTCTCCCCATCATCCTGAGCGTTCACTGCCTCAGTTGGTCCAGGGACTCAAACATCCGGCACTTGGCAGGATAGGGGCAGAGCTACACCTGGGAGAGTGGCTGGGAGTCAGGACCTGTCTTCTGTTTCTGCGGGCAGGGCCAAGGTCTGCACGAAGGAGGAGCAGGAACACATGCCGGACATTCAGCTAAGGACATCGCGTGACTCCCTCCAACTTCAAATGCTGCCCTGAATCAGATCGAGGGGGGAGGCCAGAAGCCTGCAGCCCAGAGCCTCAGGGGCACCCACCAGCTGTGGGGTGCAGGCCATTCTCGACTTGCTCAGCGTGTGGCCTGCGCCTCATCAGTGCCTCAGATCTGGAGCAGGTGCTGGCAGATGCCTGTGGAATAAACAAACACAGATCAGCCAACAAGAGCCTGAGGATGGCTGGGTTCCCTCCAGCCCTGCAGGTGGTGGCTTGCTGGGGAGCAGGGCCTCGGCCAGACAGGGTGTCCACCCTGGCCTTCCCCCTCCCCAGAGCAAGCTTTCTACTACCCTGGCTCCTGCATCTTGCTCCCAAGGCCCTCTCCTGTCCCAGTGTCCACAGATAAGAGTCACTTCCCCAGCTGGGTTCTATCCCATGCTCCTGATCTGGAGTGCACAGAGGAGCCCCATCTTTCAGGCCGGGGCTCTATGGTTTGACTCTTGGGAATCTGGTCTTGCCAGAGGAAGGGTGCCCAGGGCCTGGGGACCACCTGTGGGGACCGGCCTGAGCCGCTTCAGCCTGTAGCTGCGGCATCCAAGGGTGCTGCCAGGTTTGCTCACCTTGCCAGGCCCCAGCAAGTGGCGTGGGGGGGGGGGAGTGCCATGAGCAGCATGGGGAGGCCATGCCCAAGGTGAGAGAGCTTCGTGGCTTACTCCCAGGGGAGAAGGGGAGGCGGGAACCTGGGGAGCAAGGGTGGGCTTAGCGTGGCCCGATCTGCCAGGCATGGGCTGGGCTGGGGGCAGGGTTCGATGGCAAGGCCTCCGCTGCAGGCTCCACCGCCGCCAGGCTGCTTGCAGAGGAGCCGCGAGGGTCACCCTCTCAGCCCGCAGCGGCCACACGCAGGGGCAGCAGGCGTGTGGGGGACGGTGTGCTGCTGCGGCGAGTTGGGCGGAGCAGACGGATTCTCACAGCAGGTGCAGCAGCAGCTCCTGGTCCCTGCAGTGTGGCCTATTTATTCCTTCAGCAGCTGGCGGCCGAGCCAGGGTGGCCATGGAGACGCAGGCGTCTTACATGCTGAGGGTCAGGGGGCACTCTCACACTGTTCTGGACCCAACCCCTTTTCCTTTCAGGCCCATTTTGCTGTGCAAACAGCGGAAAACGCAGGCCCCTTGTGCATGCACATGGGCCATGTGGAGGGTGCAAGGGTGCGTGGCGAGGAAGCGGGCTCCACTTAGCTGAGTGTCTGTTACACTGGATTTATTCAGAGCTCACCAGGGAGTGGCCTGTGCGACGTGGAGGGGACTCCAGAGGTGCTGGGGACTTTCCCTCGGGCTCCCCTGCGTTCGCTGCCTGCCCCTCACCCCCAGTGCCCTGCACAGACCAGGAACAGCAGCAGCAGGTGTCGCTCTCCCCCCGGGCCACTGCCGCCTCCACCTCTGCCCCGCCTTGGTGCTTCTCCCGTTGCCCTGTCCCTCTGCTCTCTAGCCCAGCGCAGTCCTCACCACCACGAACCTGGTGACCTCTGCCACCAGCGCTGGGGGCAGATGTGCGACAGGCTCAAGGCCTCTCCATGACGGAGGGGCACGGGGGCTGGGGACTCCGCAGCTCTGCCCCAGTGATCTACTGTTGGGTGAGGGAGCCTTCAGGGGCAGAGCTGGCTGCCCACCCATGTCCTTCACTCCTCTGCAGGTTCCCCCACAGCTCCTGCATGGCACACAGCTCCCTCGCCTCCACTGCGACCCTTGGACTTGGCCGCTGGTGACAGTGGCCTCCACAGAGATGCACAGCTGTGGCTCTGTTTCTGTCTGTCCAGCACATGGCGAAGTCCAGGAGGGGGTACTCCTCCTTTCTTGACTAGGTGAAGCGTACACTGAGTGCCCCGCTGCACCAGATAAGGACGGGTCAGGGCGCTTCCACGCCGCCTTCCTTGGTGTCCTCCCAGGAGAGCTCTGGTATAGTTTTAAGACTGGAGGAGACCATAGATAATCAAGGGACAGATGGGTGGGTGGGGATTGGATGGATGGACAGATGGATAATTGGATGGATGGATAGATGGTGAATGGGTGATCAGACAGATAAACAGGTAGATGGATGGATGCATGGATGGATAGACGATTTGTTGGACAGATGGATGGACAGATAGATAATTGGATGGATGGACAGATAGATAATTGGATGGATAATGCACTGATAGGCAGCTGGCTGGATGATAGCACAGGCAGGCCGCCGGCTGGACAGGTAGATGAAGGGCTAGATACCTAATGGATGGATGGATCTTCATACACTTGTGCACATCACACGCACGCACACACAAGCATCCTGTGTGCGTGCACACACCTTCACGTGTGCACGCCCGCCCTCAGGCACACGCACAAGCACACACACCATATATGCTGTATCAGTCAGTTGCCCATCGCTGAGACAAAGCACTTCACACCAGGACTTAAAGGAGCGGCTCGCTTCCCTCGGGTCTGTGGTGGGCTCAGTCCATCCTCGTGGGGCAGGGGTCCCTCTTGCACCCCAGAGGCCACTTGATCCCCGGCTCCCTTCTGGACCCTCGCTTCTCTTCCTCTCTGTCCCCTTACACTCAGATGCGGTCTCAGCGAATTGAGTTTCCCTTTCAAATCTGGAAGAACCCCAGAGACAATGGGCTGGGGAGTGGGGTGCCTGCTTAGAGATGCGCCCTTGGGCTCGTGATCCTGGATCTGGCTTCTCCCTGCCTCAGGAAGGGAGGCCCCAGCAGCTGAGCGGGTGAAGGGCGGGCAGCCAGAATCTCAGGGCAACTCGTGCTTCTATAGCACAGGGCACGTAGCATGTAGTAGCAGCCTTGATGGCTTCCGGCGCGTGCTGGGTGGCTCCTGCACCCGTGACTTCCGGAGCAGTCAGAAAGGCCACAGAACGGTGGCCCTTGGCCCTTAGCCGGTTGCTCTACACACCAGTGCTGGCGTGGGACCTGCTCCTGCATGCGTGACATTCCCTGGATCACCAGCAGGAAGCAGCTGAGACTGGCCTGTCTTGCACAGAACGGCACTGAAAGGCCCAAGCCCGAGCTGCCTGGATTTTGTCTCCTTACACACTGCTCTATTTCTCTGCCCTTTAAACCCCAAACAAATCCCACAGCTGATTGATTCCTAACGCCACCCCACAGCCAAACTATTCCAGCCAGGACCTCCAGTGAGGGCCCTTACTGCCCTGTTCGCGTGGCCACTGTGGCCTCATCCTCCCCAGCTTAGGCGGCTCTCCCACCGCTGGACACAGCACCCAACATCTACATGTTAAAGGAGAGGCTTACGTGGCCTGCAGCTTCCGAGGGCTCAGTCATGGTGGAAGCATCCTGGTGCAAGGATGTCACAGAGAACGGGCAAGTGCTGGGCGCCCAAGGCTGGCCGAGCTGGCTATCCCCCCTCACCACATCACCCATGTACCAGGGCCCACAGGTGGCCCCTGGAAGCCGAAGAGGCCAAGGACGTGACGCCCCTCCTAGAAGCCCTCAGAGGAGTCAGCCCTGCCTATACCTTCACTTGGCCCAGTGAGACCGAATCCAGATGTCTGACCTCCAGCACTGTGAGAGGGAAAACGAGTTGCTGCAAGCTACAGGCAGTAACCTGTGATAGCAGCACTGACTCGTACGCTGGACATCGTGTATAAATTCCCACTTACTTAGGTCTGGTTTCTTATTTCCAATAGAATTCAGGCTTAAAGAAGATGGGAATGCTAGTCACTTGATACGTCCCTGGCCCCTGTGATGTGCCCCTCCTGGAAACAGTCTTTGCAGCCCAGTGAAGATGAAGGCCCTGAGGTGCACCCTATCCAACATTACTGGCATCCTGGTAAGAAAGGCAGGCCACAGGGAGACAGTGGCCTGGGCACTGGGGCGAGGATGAGTCTGTGGGTGGGGGGGGACCAGGCGTTTCCAGCAGCCTGCAGAAGTCAGCAGAGGCAAGTAGGGCTCTGAGTGCAGAGTGGCCAGGCACACGCTGGCCCTGGGCTTCCTGCCTTCACGGTTGAAGTCATAACTTCCTGTGGCCTCGGTCAGTTGGGTTCCAGTGTTTTGTAGTAGCAGCCATTGGAGACCAATACAGAATGGGAAACAACGTGGTGGCCCCCGAGATATGGCCACGTCTAGCGTGCTGACGCAGGTGCTGGAGCCTGCTCTGGCCACCACTCTGGTAGTGGCACAGAGACCTCTTCCACCTCTGCTGGCTGGGGACAAGTGAATAAAATATGGAGCCACCTTGGCTGATCCGTGTGGCCGTGAAAACAACAGTGCTTTCTGGCTCTGGCAAAGTCTCGGGACACAGGGTGGAAAGGAGAGACCCCAGGCAGAGCGCAGGGTGGCCATCTGCCATCTAAGCGGGGACTGGCAGTGCCAAGTGTCCATGGCACCCATGCGTGTGGAGCTGGGGTCTTGAAGTGAGGAAGAGTAACACTTGAGATCTGAGAGGGCAAGAGCTGGGGTCAGAGAGGAGTCAGACTTCTCTGCCTGCGCCTTCCTGTGAGCAATTTATCAGTTGGCTTGAAGACACTGTAGAGACCCAGCAGGGTGTAATTTATACATCCACTGACAGGAGGGCCCTGGTGATGTTAAACTACCTTTGGCAGATGTCTCAGTACTCTTGACATGTCCTTGGCATTGTCACCGTGAAAACACTGTGTGCCTGTGTCTTCCCGACTTTCTCTTCCCCGAAACACGACACCTGACACCCACAGCTCCAAGGAGGCCTAGCTTGCCCAGCTCAGACCTTGAGCTGGCCCCAAGGCAGGCAAGAGTGGCAGTGGAGGAGCCCCTTGGGCACTGGGGAGGGGGAGCGGGGGAGACCAGGACAGCGGGGAGAGAGGCCCCTCCAGGCTCCCACCCCTGGGACAGAGCCACACTGAGCTGTAAACTCATTGTGGGCTAAGCCACTGATGTGCAGCACCTCACCCCCAGATCAAGCCATCTCCCCAAAGCCCACCCAGGAGCGCAGGAGGCTTTGGGGAGACATTAGATAGAAAGCAACAACGCAGTGTGGGGAGGCTGCTTACATGCTCAGTGGGACAAGCGCATTTTGTCTTTTGTGCAAAGACAACGGATGCAAGTGAATAAAGATTCATGTAAAAAAAAAAAAAAAGAAAGTAAATTACATGTAAGAACCAGCATTCTAGTTGGGTGTGGTGGCGCACACTGCAGCACTTGGGAGGCTGAGGCAGGAGAGTCCCTGTGCATCTAAAGCCAGGCCTCCTAACAGTGGGTTCAGAGTCTGCCTGAACTGCACAGTGAGACCCTGACTCCAAAAAGAAAAGGAAAAGAAAGATAGCACCAGAAGTCTTGCCTGTGCATGGGAGGCAGTGCGCTGATGCTGCTGATGTCAGGTGTTATCTTGTGCAATCTGTGTGTGTAGGGGTGTGTGTGCATGTGCATGTGTGTGTGCATAGGTGTGTGTATAGGTGTGCCATGTGTGTACATGTGTGTGCATGTGTGTGCATAGGTGTGTGCATGTGTGTGTGTGCATAGGTGTATGTATGGGTGTGCCATATGTGTGTGTGCATAGGTATGTGTATAGGTGTGCCATGTGTGTACATGTGTGTGCATATGTATGTGTGTGCATACGTGTGTGCATGTGCATGCGTGTGTATAGGTGTGTGTATGTGTGTGTATAGGTGTGCCATGTGTGTGCATATGTATGTATGTGCATAGGTGTGTACATGTGTATGTGTGTGCGTGTGTGTGTGCATAAGTGTGTGTATGTGTGTACATAGGTGTGTATAGGTGTGCCATGTGTGTACGTGTGTGCATATGTATGTGTGTGCATAGGTGTGTGCATGTGTGTGTACATAGGTGTGTATAGGTGTGCCATGTGTGTACATGTGTGTGCATATGTATGTGTGTGCATAGGTGTGTACATGTGTATGTGTGTGCGTGTGTGTGTGCATAAGTGTGTGTATGTGTGTACATAGGTGTGTATAGGTGTGCCATGTGTGTGCATGTGCGTGCATAGGTGTGTGTATAAGTGTGCCATGTGTGTGTGCATGTGTGTACATAGGTGTGTATAGATGTGCTATGTGTGTACATGTGTGTGCATATGTATGTGTATGCATAGGTGTGTGCATGTACGTGTGTGCATAGGTGTGTGTATGAGTGTGTGTACATAGGTGTGTATAGGTGTGCCATGTGTGTACATGTGTGTGCATGTGCGTGTGTGTGCATAGGTGTGTGCATGTGTGTGCGCATAGATGTGTGCATGTGTGTGTGCATAGGTGTGTATAGGTGTGCCATGTGTGTGCATGTGTGTGTGCATAGGTGTGTGCATAGGTGTGTGTACATGTGTATGTGTGCATGTGTGTGTGCATAGGTGTGTGTATGTGTGTGTACATAGGTGTGTATAGATGTGCCATGTGTGTATGTGTGTGTGCATATGTATGCGTGTGCATAGATGTGTGCATGTGTGTGTGCATAGGTATGTGTATAGGTGTGTCATGTGTGTATATGTGTATGCATATGTATGTGTGTGCATAGGTGTGTGCATGTGTG
>PVKA01053052.1:0-11418 GCA_004027165.1 Ctenomys sociabilis
TCTTCCTTTTTGATAAGGCTAGGTCAATTTTATTTAATCTTTCAAGGAAACAAATCAGTTTAACAAATGTTAAAATTCTGATTTATTTAACATTTGTACTGTTGTCTTAATCTCAATTTCATTAATTTCTGCTGTGATGTTTTAATTTCTTTCCTTGTGTGAACTTTGGGCTTGACTTGCTATTCTTTTTCTAAAAAATGAGGTTCAACATTAGGTTGTTTATTTGAAGTTACTTTTTTTTTGTAATATGGGAATTTACTGTTATAAATTTCCCTTATAAAGATATTTTCCTTGTAGAACTTTTTATTGCATACGACAAGTTGCTTTTTGTTGTATTGGCATTATTCTTTAATTATAGAAACTGTTCAATTTCTTCTTGAATTCCATCTGTGCCCCATTGTTTGATCAAGAGGGTGTGCTGTTTAATTTCCATATGTTTATAGAATTTTTGTGGTTCCTTCTGACATTGATATCTAATTTCATTACATTGTGGTCTGATAATATGTGCAGGACAATTTCAGTTCTTTTACATGTTCTATGAACTAGTATAGAGCCTATTTTGAAGAATGTCTCATATGTAGCTGAGAAGAATGTGTATTTTGGTTTTGTGCAGTTGTAACGTTTGGTTCAGTTCTGATATTTCTTTGTTGATTTTATTTTTTGGTCTAGTTGATCTGCCCATTTGTGATAGCAGGATATGGACGTCCTCTGTCACAACTGTATTAGTGTATATTTGATTTTTCATATCTGTTAATATTTGTTATATATAGCTGGGTGCATTGGTATTTGGTGGAAAGGTATTTATAATGGTTATCTCTTCTTAGATTGTTCCCTTTACAAGGGTATAGTGACCTTCTTTATCTCTTTTAATCAGTCTTGGCTTGAAATTCACTTTTCTGAAGATATAATAGCTACCTGTGTTTTTTCTGGATTCTTCTTTTGAGGAATGTTGCTTTATATTCTTTTACTTCCAGTCTATGCATTTATTTTTTAAATTAAATGTATATCTTGTATGTTGTATATTGTTGCATCTTGCTTTTGGATCCATTCTATCATTTTCTTTTGATTGAAGTATTGAGACCATTGACATTGATGATTAGAACTAATATGAAAACATTTCTTTTTTCTTTTTGTGGTACTGGGGATCTAACTTGGGACCTTGCGCTTGCCAAGCAGGCGCTTATGCCAGTGAGCTATATCCCCAGCCTGATTATAACTAATACTTATTGGCTTAACTTTGTCATATTTTTCGGTTGTTGGTTCCTTTTTCTTCCTTTCTGTTTAATGACTTGCCTTGTATAATAGCTTCATTTTGTTGGGATTCATGCAGTTGTAGTCCTTGTTTTTTCTTTCTAGAACATTTTGGAGTGTGGGTTTGGCAGTAATGGATTTCTGTAGGTATTTTTGTCACAGAAATATCTTATTTCTTTACCAATTTTGAAAGATAGTTTTGCCTGTACATCAGTCTTATTTGGAGGTTTTCTTTGAGGTTTTGAGATATTTCACTACAAATTCTCCTTGACTTGAGGATTTGTGTCAAAGAGTTTGCTCTGATTCTGATGGCCTTTTCTTTATAGATTTCTTTTTTATAACAATTTTTAATATTTAGTCCTTTTGTTGAATTTCTGAAATCTTGAGAACTGTATGCCTTGGTGTAGATTTTGTTCAATAATGGCTAATTGGACTTTGGTATGTTTCACTTATGTGTATGTCACTTCTTGGACTGGTGATATAGCTCAGTGGACTAAGTGCCTGCTTAGGCGAGTTCAGGGAGTAGAGTTTGATCCGTGGTACCATATGCCATGCTGGCCATGCCCTCATGCTAGGACTGGGTTTGGGCATGGTGGCACACACCTGTAATCCCAGAGGCTGAAATAGAAGGATCACTATGAGTTCACACTGTGTAGTGAGACCCTGAACCAAATACATAAATTAAAAAAATTCTTTTTCCATTCTTAGGAAGTTTTCTGCCATTACTTCTATGAATAGGGTTTTTTTCATGTAGTTTGTACTATCTCCTGATGGTTCATTGATGCCAGTCAAACTTACTGTGTTCTTCTTTGCAACATAGGAGCTGTTGGTTTGATTTTTCATGGTTCTTTGCTACTTTAAGAAATCTTCCTTTTCATGATTGCTTACCGTAATCCTAATATATTATTCATACATTGGCTCATTCTGTTGTGTGTATTTCCAATGGAATTTTTAGTTTCTTGTATATCTGTTTGAATCTATTTTGTGGATTGCTTTTCTTTCCTATATTGGGCTTATGAAACCATAATTTTCATAAGGTTCTCTATTTTTTTATGAGCAGAATAGATTTATTGTGAGAAAGAAAGCTCCTGTTTGAGAGAGGGACAGGAGGGGGGCCCAGTGGGTAGTTCCCCCTAGGTTCTCTATTTTTTAATCTGTATAATTATTATTATTATTTTTTTTGCAGGAGCTTCTTCTTTTTTTTATCCCTGTTGCATTGGATGTAGGCTTTATTGGCACTCAATATTATTTATTTTATTTTAAATTTAATTTTATTTTATTGAAGAACAAATAGCAATGAGACAGTTTTAAATCAAATTAGTAGGACAGATTCAGCAATTAATACATTGCACATTGTTTTTGTAGTGGCTTTTTGTTGTACAAGGTGCATACATGATATTCTATGTACAAATACTATTAGAGCAGATGCCTCTAATCAATGAATTAAGAGACTGTAGCTGTATACCTATCTTTTTTTTAAAAGCTGAATTATAATACAGTTTCTATAATTAATATTTTTACATTGTTATCTTCCTAATGGTTATCCATAGTACAGAAGCAGACAGGATATGCTGTCCAAACACTATTAGTGCAAATCTTTCTTCTCATAGAATTATTTAAAAGTATTGCATATTTATCCAAACTGTACTGTTTATACAAATATAGAATGGTTCTTCCTTTGTACCCCCCCTTCTTTTTGTTTAGTCCTGTCAAAGATGGGTATTCTATTGTCATTCAATTATTATAGGTGCATGAATTCAGCGAAACAATCCAACACAGTCCAGCAGTCCACATTAATAATGGGTTATCTGAAGAAGTTGTTGACTAGAGCCATTTACAGCTCAGCTTATTATTATGACCTTATTTTATATACCTTGTTTTTATACTGTTCTGCTGGATGGTTAAGACTGAGTTAAAGCAAGTCCTATATTACAAAAAAAGTAACTTTGTATCTGATGAGGTCAGTCAAGTCCCCTCAGGGTTTATTCTGTAATCCTGTACCTCACTCTGTGGTCATGGCTATTGCTTGACCAGTTTGCTCTCTGTGAGAGCCTGACAGAAACCTTTCTCTCCATGTGACTCTCCTTAGGCACACTATACAACATCGATCACATTCCTCTGTGGCTCCATAATCTCCTTGATCAGAAAATTTAGGGAACAACTGAGTTCCATGATGTACAGGTTCTCTTATGTCCTGAGTCTTCACTGACCTTGAAAGGCTAGGGCCAAAATGTTGGCTGACCTTGTGGCCTTTCCATTTCTCCAATTTTTGATCTGCAAACTTAGGTTGTTAACCTTCTAGAAGAGTAGCTGATTAGTACCCTGCAACATATGAAGTTCAATTTACCTTAACTCTCTGACTAAATTCTTTTTAGTTGTTGTTACACCTTTCTATTTGTATTTCTTCTCTTGATTTCTTATACTAGGGAGATGATATGTGTGTCTGATTTATTTTGCTTATGAGTATATGTTCAAATGGCATCCACTTCAGTATAAATGCTTCAAGTTTATCATTCTTTATAGCTGAGTAAATACTCCATTGTATAGAAATACCACATCTTTTTCAGCCATTCCTTATGTGAGGAATTGGTTGTTTCCAAGATTTGGCTTTCACAAATTGTGCTGCTATAAACATAGACATATATCACTATGATATGATGCTTTCGGTTCCTCTGGGAAAATTCCCAGTAGGGGGATAGCTGGCTTGAATGGCATTTCCAGTCCTAGTTTTGTGAGGAGTCTCCACACTGATCTCCACAGTGGTTGCACCAGTCTAGTCTACATTCCCATCAGCAGTGGAGAAGTGTTCCCTTTTCCCCATATCCTCTCCAACATTTGTTGTTGGTTAATTTCTTTATGATAGCCATTCTTTCTGGAGTGAGATGGTATCTCATTGTTGTTTTAATTTGAATTTCATGGATGGCTAGTGTTGTGGAGCATTTTTTCATGTATTTATTCTCTTTAATTTTGTCCTCTTGAGAAGTGTGTATTCATCTCAGATATCCATTTCTGGATTATGTCTTTAAATTTGAGGGCCCTAATGTATCCTCATTGTTTATAAATTCTACAGAGCATACCTTTGTCTGAGTGCTTATTAATTAAGAGTTTTTAAAATTTGTGGGTTTTCTTTTCACTTTGTTAGTAATTTCTTTTGACATGCAAAAACTTCTCAATAAGTGTTGATCCTAGTTGTTAATTCTTTCAAGTGTTTCCCGTGCAAATACATGTTTGTTTATGAACGCTTTGCCTACCCCTATGTCTTCAAGAGTTCCTCCTACTTTCTCTTCTGGGAGATTGAGTGTTTCTGTTTTAATGTTTAGATCTTTAATCCATTTTGACTTTTCAGAAATAATTTCTGAAGTAAAAATGTAGTAATAACTATAATCAAAGAAGTGCTAAATGCTTCTAAAGAATACACTAATAAAAAATATGGCAGTATATAAAAATGATGGAACCCCTGAATAAGCAATATAGGAAAGAAATAGAATGTATGAACCTGATTCAAAGCGATATACAGAAAATGAAAACCTCAGTCACAAGCTGGAAAATCCATTTGAGTGAAAGTGAAAACAACCTCTCTACCTTAAAGACACCATTGCAGTTAGTGAAAAAATAAGCAAAGATCTCTTTAAAACAACTAGGATGTAGTTAAAAATAATTCAACACCTGCAAGATGATGCAAAGATGGACAATATGAGATTAATAGGCATCAATGCGAAGGAAGGAGTCAGTACAAAGGATATAAAAAGAATATGGACAGAAGTAATAGCAGAAAACTTCCCAAATATGGGGCAACAATCTGACATTCAGGGAACTGAAGCATGTAGAATTCCAAATAACATCAACCCAATTAAAAACACACCCATACATATAATAATCAGGATCCCAGAAATTCAGCACAGGAGCAGTATACTAAAAGCCACTAGAGAAAAGAAACTAATCACCGTTAAAGGAAAAATCATCAGAATAATGGCAGATTTCTCTTCACATACTGTCAAGGCAAGAAGAGTATGGAGCAAAGTACTTCAAGTCTTGCAAGAAAACGAATTCCAACCCAGACTGATAAACCTGCATAACTCTCTTTCAAGTAAATTGGAGAAGTAAAATACTTCCATGACAAAGAACAACTAAAGAATTTCATCATGACAATACCAAGCCTACACAGACTACTAAATGTTGTACTAAAGAGAAGCAAAATGGTTACAACCCATGAACGAGATTGGAAAGAACCCACTGAATAGGGAAAACAATTAAACACAGTTATTCTTTTGTGTACAGCAGCAAAATATTTCCATCAGCACACTCTACAAATGGACTTCTCTTGCACTCTATGAGTCATGATTCCACGTGGGTCTACAGGTGGATTTCAAGGAAATAGTTGCTTCAGGGACACCTGTCCACCAGTAAGTGTCATGGTCATTATCCATGTCTGCAACACACTGGAACTTTGTGTGATATCTTATCCCCAAACTCTCAGAAGTGAAGGTCATTTATCTGTCATTCTAGTATTTATCTTATGTTTTATTTTTAGTACTTCTTTACTATCATGAAAACTTTTTCTTAGTTCAATTTTTTTGATACATTTAATTTTTAATTAATTTTCTGAATATTGCTTAATCTTAATTTTTATTTTAAGATTTATACTATATCTTTGAATTACAATTTATCTAAAAGACATCATATTATATCTTCTAGTATTAGAAACTTTAAAAAGTATATTTCCATTTTCTGTCTGACTTTATATTACTTTTTCCCTGTCTTTTAAACACACACACACACACACATATATATGAAAAAAGTATGTGTATAACCCGACATAAGATTGGTACTGTTTCATGGAAAACTTCAATGACCTTTTAAATAAAGGTTCATCTAATACATTTTATATAGTCCTGCAGAACTATCACTTTGAGAGCTCTTTATTTTTCATCCAGGGGCATACTGCAACTTCTCTTGACTTTTGCATTATGCTCTTTTTATTTCCTATATGCTACATCTGGGGGCATTAAAATATTCAAGTTTGTATAACTAGAAAATATTTTACTTTTAGTTTTCAAAGGTATGTTTGCTAAGTATAAAATTCAAAGAGGATAGATTTTTCTTTTTTTTCAATCTTTTAATTAGTCTAGTTTCTTACACACTTGGCCCTTTTTTTTCTCCTTTCTAATGTGGAATAAGATGGTATTTAATTTTGTTCTTCCATAGCTAATATTTTTATGCATATGCTTTAATCATTTTTTTTTTACAATATGTTTTGGACAATTTCATTTTTGTGTATCTTGGTATGATTTTATTTAAATTTCTTGTGCAAAAGGTTCATGTTTCTTGGAAATGTGGGATTATAAGTTGAACTAAGTTCACAAATTTTAAATTTTTAAATATTTATTGCCTACTCCTTTCTACTTTTAGAACTCTTATATGAATACATAAAAAAGGAACAGTTAATGCTTACAATTTTTGCTTTTACTCTAATTTTTTTCCTCTCTTGAATTTCTTATACCTTCTTAGTTACTGTTTTGTTTTTTTTTAAACAAAACTTACATGTTTATATCTGGTAATCTGATAAACTAATTTGCACACAGCACCATGTAATACAGCCACCATTGTTGGATTCTTATTACTTTGTTTAGTGAAATCTTGTATCATATATAATGCTGTTTTCTTCTATCACTATTTTATTTTCTTTTAATTTAATTTAATTTTTTTATTGAACTACAAATGTCAATCAGAGTTTCAAGACACCTTAACAATACAGATTCGATAAATTAATACATTGCAAACTGTTTTCATAATGTTTTGGTATTGTACAAGGTGTATACATGATACTATATTTACAGATACTATTTTAGCAGATATCTCTTATCAGTGAATTAAGAGTGTAGCTGTTTACTTATCTTATTTTTTATACCTGAATTATATCAAAAATTCAATAATTATTTTCCTAGTGGATGACCATAGTACTAGAAGCCAACATAATATCCTGTCCAACCACCATTAGTGCAGATCTTGCCTCTCATAGAATTATGTAGAAGCACAGCGTTATCTATCCCAACTGTACTGTCTATACACACACATCATGTTATTTTCTTTCTACACCCCTTCCTTTGTCTACACCTGTCAAAGGTGGGCACTCCATTGTCATTCAACTAACTTAGGTGCTTGAACTCGACACCACAATCCAACACAGTCCAGCATTCTACATCAATAGTGAGTTATTCAAAGAAGTTGTCGACCATAGCCATCCACAGCTCAGCTTAATATTATGGCCCCACAATGTATACTTTATTTTTATACTTTTCTGCTGGATAGTTAAGACCTAGATAGATCAAAACTTATATACCAACACATGAACTTTGTATTTCCTATGTGGTCAGTGAAGTCCCCTCAGGGTTTATCTTGTAGTCCTGTACATTATTCTTTAGTTCCTTTGTCTGTGTCATCCATGTGGATGAGTCACGGCCAATGCTTGACCAGTTTGCTCTCTGTGAGAGCTTCAGAGAAAGTTTTCTCTTCATATGACTCTCCCCAGGCACACTATAGAACTTCAATCTCTTTCCTCTGTGGCTCCATAATCTCCTTGTTCAGAAAATTTGGAGCTCACCTGAGTTTCATGATGTTGCTGTTCAGGTTCTCCTATGTCCTGAGTCTTCAGATCTGGATACATTGTATCATAGAGATATATGTGTACCTATGTTTATAGCAGCGCAATGTGTGATACCAAAATCTTGGAAACAACCAAGATGTCCATCACATGAGGAATGGTTGAAAAAGATGTGGTATTTCTATATAATGGAGTATTAATCAGCTAGTAAGAATGATAAGTTTGAAACATTTATACTGAAGTGGATGCCACTTGAACATATACTCATAAGTGAAATAAGCCAGACACACATGTGTAAATATCATATAGTTTCCCTAGTATAACAAGCGAAAAGCAGAAATACAAAAGGAAACGTACAACAAGTAAAATCAATTGAGTCAGATAAGGCAAAGTGAATGGCATATGCTGCAGGATACTAATCAGCTTTTCTTCTGGATGGTTAACAACCTAAGATCACAAGTCAGAGTTGGAGAAATAGAAGAGCCACAAGGCTAGCCAACATTTTGGCTCTAGCCTATCACTATTTTATATTCTTTAAAAATAATAATAAAAGCTGGGCATGGTGGCACATGCCTGTAATCCCAGCATTCGGGAGGCTGAGGCAGGAGGATTGTTGTGAGTTCGAGACCAGCCTGAGCTACAAAGTGAGCTTAAGGCCAGCCTGAACTGCATAGTGAGACCCTGTCTCAAAAACACCAAAAAAAAAAAAAAAAAAAAAAAAAAGTTATAAAAAGTACAAAATTAAAAAAAAGATAAAACCTTTATTTATACTTTCTTATTCCCATTATTTATTATAAAATGTTCTTTCTCATCTAAGTAGATTAATTTCTTTCTTTTTAAAAATATATTTAGTACAAGGTCTACACGGTCTGCAGGGTCTCACTACATAGTTCAGACTCACAGTGATTCTCCTGTTTTCAGACTCGCAACCACTGAGATTACAAGCGAGCACCACCGTGCCCTATCTCAATCACTTCTTAGCATGCTTCAGAGGTGGGCATGCTGGGGATTGAGCCTGGCCATTGCGCTCTGCCTAAGCATGTGCTTCAGTGTGCTGAGCTATCTATCAGCCCTTTAAGTAGATTAATTTCAGGTGATGTTTTCCCAGGATCTATCACCATCAAATAGGCTTTTTCCAAGGCTAATTCCATCTATAAGCACTTTTTAAAACCTTGATTCCACTTCATAAACAATTTTAGTACCTACTATGCAAGAAGTACATGTAGTACATTTTGTTTATAGAACTTATAAACCTGGCTTCAGATCCATTAACCCAGATCTTTCAAGGAATTAAAAATGGGGCGGGGGGATTTATTTATTTATTTATTTTTCTTTTTCTTTTTTGTTTTATTGAAGTACAAATATCAATGAGACACTTTTAAGATACTTTGACAAGATGGATTTAATAAATTAATACATTGCAAACTGTTTTCATAATGTATTGGTATCATAGAAGGTGCATACATGATATTATACTTACAGACATTATTATACCGTATGTCTCTTATTATTAAATAGAGTGTAGCTGTTTGCATATCTTATTTTTTATACCTGAATTACATCAAAGATTCAATAATTAATACTTTCTACCTTGTTATTTTCCTAGTGGTTGTCTATAGTACTAGAAGCCTAATATCCTGTTCAACCACCATTAGTGCAAATCTTGCCTCTCATAGGATTATGTGGAAGCACAGCGTTATCTATCCCAACTGTACTGTCCATACACACACATCATGATTTTCTCTTTCTATACCCCTTCCTCTGTCTACACCTGTCAGAAATGGGCACTCCATTGTCATTCAACTAACTTAGGTGCTTGAACTCGACAACACAGTCCACACAGTCTAGCATTCCACAACAATAGTGAGTTATTCAAAGAAGTTGTCGACCATAGCCATTTACAGCTCAGCTTGATATTATGGCCCCATGATATATACTTCATTTTTATACTTTTCTGCTAGATGGGTAAGACCTAGATAGAGCAAGACTTATATACCAACACATGTACTTTATGTTTCTTATGTGGTCAGTGAAGTCCCCTCAGGGTTTATCTTGTAGTCCTGTACATTATTCTATAGATCCTTTGTCTGTGTCATCCATGTGGATGAGTCGCGGCCAATGCTTGACCAGTTTGCTCTCTGTGAGAGCTTGAGAGAAAGTTTTCTCTCCATGTGACTCTCCCCAGGCACACTATAGATCATTAATCTCTTTCCTCTGTGGCTCCATAATCTCCTTGTTCAGAAAATTTGGGGCTCAACTGAGTTTCATGATGTTGCAGTACAGGTTCTCCTATGTCCTGAGTCTTCACTGACCTTGAAAGGCTAGGGCCAAAATGTTGGCTGGCCTTGTGGCTCTTCTATTTCTCCATCTCTGAATTGTGAACTTAGGTTGTTGACCATCCAGAAGAAAAGCTGATTACTATCCTGCAGCATATGCCATTCACTTTGCCTTATCTGACTCAATTGATTTTAGTTGTTGTTGTACGTTTCCTTTTGTATTTCTTCTTTTTGCTTCTTATACTAGGGAGACTATATGATTTTTACACGTGTGTCTGGTTTATTTCACTTATATGTTCAAGTGGCATCCACTTCAATATAAATGCTTCAAACTTATTCTTAATCGCTGAGTAATACTCCATTATATAGAAATACCACATCTTTTTCAACCATTCCTCATGTGATGGACATCTTGGCTGTTTCCAAGATTTTGCTATCACACATTACGCTGCTATAAACATAGGTACACATGTATCACTATGATACAATGTTATCAGATCCTTTGGGAAAATTCCCAGTAGGGGGATAGCCGGCTTGAATGGGATTTCTAGTCCTACTCTTTTGAGGAGCCTCCACACTGACCTCCACAATGGTTGTACCAGTCTACATTCCCACCAGCAGTGGAGAAGTGCTCCCTTTTCCCCAAAACCTCTCCAACATTTGTTGTTGGTTGATTTCCTTATGATAGCCATTCTTTCTGGAGTGAGATGGTATCTCAGTGTTGTTTTATTTACATTTCACAGATGACTAGCAATATGGAGTATTTTTTCATATATTTATTCGCTTCTTTAATTTCGTCCTCTGAGAAGTGTGTATTCATCTCAGATGCCCATTTCTGAATGGGGTCTTTAAATTTGAGGGCGCTGTTATATCTTACTTCTTTATATATTCTAGACAGTAATCCTCTGTCTGATTGCTTATTAGTTAGGATTTTTTCAAAATTTGTGGGTTGTCTTTTCACTCTGTTGACAATTTCTTTTGACATGCCGAAGCTCCTTAAGAAGAGTTGATCCCAGTTGTTGATTCTTTCAAGTGCTTCCCGTTCGAATATATGTTTGTTCATGAACTCTTTACCTACCCCTATGTCTTCAAGAGTTCCTCCTACTTTCTCTTCCAGGAGATTGAGTGTTTCTATTTTAATGTTTAGATCTTTAATCCATTTTGACTTTAACTTATTGCATGGTGATAGAGCTGGGTCAAGTTCTAGTTTTCGGCATGTGGAAAGCCATGATTTCCAGCACCATTTGTTAAACAGGCTATCTTTCTTCCAGTGAGCTTGTGTAGCCCCTT
>PVKA01053053.1:0-11417 GCA_004027165.1 Ctenomys sociabilis
GAATCAATAGTGATGTATTAGTGTAAATGTGGATTTAAAATATTTGGTATGTTTATGAAATTGGATATTTATTGATGCATGAAGTGTCTCACCTGATTTCTCCTTTCTTTCAACAAGCTTCCTCTTGAAATCTCTGGCATGACTCTCAAATATTTTGTTAGCCACCTCAATTTCTGGAGGGGAAATCATCTAAGCTCCCTTTTTTTTTTTTTGCTCCATCACTGGTATCAGTCATTTTCCAAGAATCCTAGTTCTTGCTACCTGTACTGAGGGCCCTCAAGAAGATCCTTAAGAACTGTTACATTTTCATCATCTCATCATTTATAATATTTATTCCTGCCCAGCTCTGGCTTTACTGATTAAATGTTCTCTTGAAATTTACTGAAAACTTCAGCCAGAATGTTTATAAAGCACTAATTCTTACTAAAGTTCTATATTGTTAGACATGTCCTAGCTTCTGTTCTTCCTGCAGGAGACTAAAGACAAAGATCTCTTTGAATAGTTTAGATGAAAATGCTGAGAAAAAATGAAAATTTCACTAAAGAAAAAAGGAAAAGAAAGGAAGACAACTAATGGCTATTATATAATTAAGTTGGCCAGCAGTGTGGGTAATAGGAAAATATCTCCATTGAAAAAACTGGGAGAGTGGGGAAACCTCATGTTTGGGATATTTCCTGCTATATTTGCTTCTCTGCCACAGGAAGCACAGACAGACTTACTCGTATCAACCCCTAGCTCAGAGTTTTAAGGTATTAGTACTCATTTCCAAGCATTTCCTTCCTATCCAGATTCTGAGCTAGAGGACTCTCACAGGCAGAATAATGCAGGTTCTGGTATCTGCAGATCATGACTATGTTCCGAAAGGGTAAGCACAAGAGAGCTGGAGCTGGCAGCCAGGTTTCTCCTATTCAGATTTTACAGTAGTACATAATTATTTGAATAATATACTTTTCACATACATTTTAATGCTCTCAATTACTGCTAACCAGAAAATGCTTTTAGGGAAATATTACTTTCAGTGTGAACCTATAGGCGATTTGATTAATCTGTATGATTAACAGTGTCTATCTTAGTGAGTTGATACAAAAAGACAAGTATAATGGTTCCCCCCACCGAGACATCAGGCACCCATCAGATGCTAGGAGGTGTCAGAGGCAGGACACACGCATTGAGTCCTGGAGGCTGTGATAATGTCTGCCAAAGGTTTTAGGCATTATTAAATTAAAGACTAACGCAGACTCCTTGGGAGGTGATGGGAAGCCAGCAGACACAGGACAACAGGGCAGAGCTTTGGTTCTGACTTTAATTGTGTGTTTGAGCATTCAATGCTCTTTCTCTACATTGGAAACACTAGCAGAAATTCAAGGTCTTAGACTTTGACCCCTCTTGGTCATCCAGATTAACTGCCGTGTGGCAGCACTGTGTAGCCTTTTGTGCTTTCAGCCGCTCTTGGGCTCTGAGTGCCCGCATAGCCTCTTGTGCTCTACTCCTAGCTCTAGGAAGCAGCAACTGTGGGTGGCTTCCATCAGGGTCACTCTGCACTTACCTCGAGGGAATAAAAGAGCACACAGGATGAGCCACCCCTTTCCTCAGTTCAATCCTCCATGAAGTCTACACAGAGAAGCCCCCAGCAAGTCAGGCATGTAAAGGCTGTCCTTACCCCTTTTCTAATGCTCTGGTCAATTTTGGCTTCCAGCAATACTGTCTGAAAAGTTTTTCCTTTATATATTTATAAGACATAAATTTAAAACATTAATTACTCCTATATAACTTTGTACTTGTGTTTGGGGCTTTTTCTTTTAACATTTTTGTTCACTCTTTAAAGATCAGGACATACTACATTTTAATCAAGATAGGCATAGAAATGTCCATATAGATATTTGTCTCTGAACATTTAATTTATCATAATAGTGAGAAGGATAATTTATCTATTCTACTGGAGATAAAACATACCTTGTTCTTCTAGAAAATATAATCATTAAGAAACTCTTGTTATCTTTAATTCTACATTCCACAGATAGTAGTATTAATCTAAATTACACAGAAATCCTAAGCATTTATATGGATCTAGCCATACACAGATACACATTTTTGTTATTGAATGAAAAACAAAAGTACAGTAAGTCGGATATCACTGTCACATTATTTCAACATTTTACAGAAGTAAATTGTTATAGAATAATTGCAATTTATTATATAAACATAAATCAAAATAACTTTGTTTTGATCATCTAAACATAATATCAAATACTAAAAAATAAAATTAGAAATGATGCAGAATTTCACCAAACAAATCATTCCATAATATTTTCATATTACTTGTTAATATTACCATAAATAAACATGCAGAATTGGGAAAAATGGTATAAAAATTTAAAAAGAAAACAAAAAGGAGAAAAATTGAGTGTCCACTGGCCCTTTCTGTAGACCAGCAGAAATCAGCAATGCAGTTATTCAAGTCATCCTGCTTATGCACATAAATATATCTTTCTTCCTGTTCCTCCCTCCCTCTCCTGTCCTTTTTCTTGTACCAGGTTCTCCTTCCCCTTGAACAGATTCTTTCTCTTTTACAGGATCTATTATACCTTTCAGATTTTATTTACTTTTTAAGTTTCTTACACTAGTAAGACAACAAAATGTATGCAAATGCAGGTCTGCTTTATTTCACTTATGAGTATTGCGTCCATATATGTTTATAGTATCAAATTTATCTTTCTTTAAGCTGTGTAAAAAGACCACATCTTTTTATCCATTCTTCAACTGGCTGATATTTTGGTTATTTCCAAAATTTAGCTATGACATATTGTGCTACTCTAAACATGGAGCACATATACTGTTATGATATGATGTTTTCAGTTCTTCTGCAAAAGTACCTAGGAGAGGAATAGCTTGGTTGAATGGGTCCTGCAATCCTAGTTTTTGAAGAATCACCACACTGATTTCCATAATGGTTTTACTAGTCTATACTCACACCAAATGTTGAGAGGATGTGGGGAAAAGGGAACACTTCACTGCTGGTGGGAATGTAGAGTGCTGCAACCATTGTGAATAGTATGGAGACTCCTCAGAAAACTAGGACTGGAAATCCCATTCAAGCCAGCTATCCCCGTACTGGGAATTTTCTGAGAGGAACTGAAAACATCATATCATAGTGATATATGTGTACCTATGTTTATAGCAGCACAATTTGTGATAGCTAAATCTTGGCAACAACCAAGATGCCTGTCACATGAGGAATGGTTGAAAAAGATGTGGTATTTCTATACAGTGGATTATTACTCAGCTATAAAAAATGATAAACTTGAAGCATTTATATTTAAATGGATGCCACTTGATCAAATACTGATAAGTAAAATAAACCAGACATACATGTAAAAATATCATATAGTCTCCCTAGAATAAGAAATCAAAAGAAGAAATACAAATAGAAAGGTAAAACTACAAGTAAAATGAATTTAGTCAGATAGTTAGTGTAACTGAATTGCATATGTTGCAGGGTACTAATCAGCTTCTCTTCTAGATGGTTAACAACCTAATTTGCAGATCAAAACTTGGAGAAATGGAAAGGATTCAAGGTCAGCCAGCATTTTGGCCCTAGCCTTTCAATGTCAGTGAAGACTCAGGATATAGGAGAACCTGTACTGTAACATCATGGAACTCAGTTGTAGCCCAAATTTTCTGATCAAGGAGATTATGGAGCCACAGAGGAATGCAATCAATCATCCAGTGTGCCTAAGAAGAGTCACATGGAGAGAAAACTTTCTCTCAGGCTCTCACAGAGAGCAAACTGGTCAAGCAAAGGCCATGACTCATCCATATGGCTGACACAGACAAAGGATCTACAGATTGTGGTACAGGACTACAAGATAAACCCTGAGGGACTTGACTGACCTCATCAGATACAAAAGCTACATTTTTTGTATATAGGTCTTGCTGTATCCCCACTTAACCATCCAGCAGAAAAGTATAAAATGAAGTATATAAAATAAGGCCATCATAATAAACTGAGCTGTAAATGGCTCTAATCAACAATTTCTTTGGAAAATCCACTATTATTGTGGACTGCTGTACTGTGTTGGAATGTTTCCCTGAATTCAAGCACCCATAGTAATTGAATGACAATAGAACACCCATCTTTGACAGGACTAAATTCAAAAGGGAATACAAAGGAAGTACCATTCTGTGTTTGTATAAACAGTACAGTTAGGATAAATATGCAATACTTCAGTGTAATTCTATGAGAAGAAATATAAGCAGTAATAGTGTTTAGACAGAATATTCTGTCTGCTTCTTGAACTATGGATAACCACTAGGAAGATAACAATATAAAAAGTATTAATTATTGAAACTGTAGTGTAATTCAGCTTTAAAAAAAGATAGGTGTATAGCTACATTCTCTTTATTCATTGATCAGAGGCATCTGCTCTAATAGTATTTGTACATACAATATCATGTATGCTCCTTGTACAATAAAAAGCCACTGAAAACAATGTATAGTGCATAAATTGCTAAAAAAAGAAAAAAGAAAAGAAAAAGAATTGTAGAAAAATTGCTTTTTCCCTCCAGCCCCTCCAGCATTTATTGGTTGGCTTCTTCATGATAGCCATTCTTTCTGAGGTGATATGGAATCTCAGTGTTGTCTAATTTGTGTAACTTTAAGAATGATCTATGGTGTTGAATATTTTTCTCAAACATTTATCTGCAATTTTTATTTCTTCCTCTGTGATGTGTGTATACATCTTAGAAACCCATTTTGGGGTTGGGTTTTCAAATTTTGGGACCTGATTTTTTTAAAAATTCTTTATGTGTTCTGGTAGAAGTCTTTTGTCTGTGGGACTCAATTCAGAATTTACAAGCTTTCTTTTTACTCTGTTGGTGATTTATTTTGACATGCAGAAATTTTTCAAAAATATGACATTCAAGTTGTTGACTCTTTGAAGCATTTCCAATTCAGTTTGGTTTTTTATTCATGAACTCTCTACTTACTCCTATATCTTTAAGATTTCTACATAATTATTCCTACAGAAGATTTAGGGTTTTAAAAAAATATTTAATTTTTGTTCCATTTTGACTGTATTTTAGTGTATGGTGATAGACCTGAGTATAATTTTATCCTTCTGCGTGTGGAAAGCCAGTCTGTCCAGAACCATTTATTCAAGAGGCTATCATTATTGTGATGCAGATGCTTCGCAACTTTGTCAAAAATAAGGTGGCTGAGTGTATTTATAGTTGTGTCTGCATCTTCTCGTCAGTTTCATTGATTTTCAGGTCTGGCTGTTTTGGCCACTACCTTGCTGATTTTATTACAGTAGCTTTGTAGTATAATTTCAAGTCAGCGATTGTGATACCTTCTGCCTTTCCTTTGTTTCCAGGATTGCTTTTTCCATTCTAGATCTCTTCTGTTACAAGATGAACTTTAAGAAGATTTTCTCTAGATCTGAGACTGGGTGTTGTGGCATGTGCCTATAATCCCAGCATTTGAGAGGATGAAAACAGGAGGATCACTATGAGCCTGATCTGTGTAGTAAGACCCTGAACTAAATACATAAAAAATGAAAATAAATCTGTGAGGTACACTAATTGTATTTTAATCAGGATTACAGTGAATCTGCATAGCAATTATGGAAGTATGGTCACTTTTACATGTTTGTCTTCCAATCCAAGAGCAAGGAATATTTTTCCATTTTTGGAAATCATCTTTGATCTCTGTTCTCAGAGTACTTTAATATTTGATTCCCACAATATTTCATTTTGGGGAATGTTATTGTGAAAGGTGTGGCTTCCCTAATTTTTCTATCAGTGTGTTTGTTGTTTGTGTACAGAAATTCCATTGATTTTTGAGTGTTTACTTTGTATCCTACGCTACTGAACTTGGTTATTAAATCTACAAATGTCTCAGTGGAGATTTCACTGTTATCATGTCATCTACAAATAATGATAATTTTACTTCTTTTCCAAACATTATTCCTTTCCCAATTTCGCTCTCTTTCTTCTCTCTCCCTCATCTAATTACTTTCACTAATCTTTCTAGAATTATATTGAGTAGGTGTGGTGATAATGCCCATCCTTGTTTTGTCTTGATTTGAAAGTAAAGGCTTTCAATTTTTCTCCATTTAGTATAATGTTGGCTTGTTGGCTGTTGGTTTGTCATAGATGGCTTTGTCAGGCTGAGGCAATGACTGTCTATTTTGATTTTCTGTAGAGTTTTTATCATAAATGGGTGCTGGACTTTTTCCAAAGCTTTTTCTGCATCTATTGAGATGTTCATTTGATTTTTGTCTTTGACATGCTTGATGCGATGGATTTTCATATATTGAATCATTCCTGCATTCTTGGGATGATCCCACTTTGTCATGATGTATAACCTTATTGGTGAATTACTGCATTCTTTTTGCTCGTATTATATTGATAATTTTTGCATCCACAGTCATTAAGGAGATTGGTCTGTAGTTCTCATTTTTGCTTAGGTCTTTCTCTAGCTTTTATACCAGCTTAATACTTGCCTCCTGGAATGAGTTTGAAAGAATTTCTTTCTTTTCAATTTCATTCAATAATTTAAGAAATCTTGGCAATAATTCTTCTCAAATTTTCTTATCAGTATCTGGACTTTTCTTTGATGGTAGTTTCTTTTTACATTATCAATTTCATTCCTTATTATTGGGTTATTCAGAATTTTTATACTTTCTTAATTCTGCTGTGGTAATTCACATGTATCTAGGAATCTGCCCATTTCTTCTGTGTTTTCCGTTCTGTGATAGTAAAGATTTTGAAAGTAGGTATTGATGATGTTCTGAATTTCTACAGTGTCTGCAGTGATTTCACATTGCATAAATTTAATTTTTTCCTTCCTTTTTTATAAGGTTGGTTAGGACAGGTATAAATTTTATGTATTCTTTCAAAGACTCAACTCTGGGTTTCAGTAGTTCTTTGTTTTCTTTATACACATTACATGAACTTCTACTCTGATCTTTATTATTTCCTGCCTTCTTTGGGCTGCCTTCTTTGAATTTCTCTTCTTTTTCTAGGAGATGGTGGTGCAACATAAGATTATTTATTTTGGTTAATCCAGTTTTCCTGATGTCAGAACTTACTGCTATCAGTTTCCCTCTTAAGGCAGTTTTCATTGTATTCCAGTTTCCTGTAAGCTGTATTAGCATTTTCATTCGACTGAAAATATTGTTTAACTCCTTCTTTGATTTCATCTGTGACCCATTGGTTGTTCAGGAGGGTTTTATCTAATTTCTCTGTGTTTAGGAAGTCTTTACTGTTTCTTTTGTCAATAATTTTGCAGTTTCATTGCACTATGGTCAGATAATATGCATAGGACAATTTCAAATCCTTTGCATTTACTAAAGCAAAAGTGAAATATCTTTCTTCAAATGCTTTGCAAAATTATTGATGAGTCACGTCAGTGCTATCAGTTGTAGATGTCTTTCCTCCTCTTTTTCCTTATCTGAAAATAGGATTTACTGTGAGTTTCTTATGACTTTAAAAAAATGAGAATGCTAAATTAAAAATATGTTAAAGCATATAAGTTGGATATGTGTTAAATATGTTAAACCTTAAAGCAACCTAATTTTCTTATAGTAATTATAATCAAAGATACACCAAAAGACATGCTTATCATGAAATATCATTTAAAGAGTTTAGAAGTAAAAATTCTGCAGGTGAGGAAAAAGCAAATAGTTTCTCATGTTGCCACATTCCTTTTTGCCTGCTGTTATTGTTCACATAATTTTGAAGATTCTTTTGGAAGATAATTATGTATAAAACACGTCCACTGTGTGTACTAGTGTATCAGAAACTTCTTACAATTTTTTATATTCTCCAACAAGATTAGCTTAACAAATTTGAAGTATGTTTACAAAATTGTGAATTTGCTTCTATTTTTCCTGCATTAATCTAAAGGTCACAGTAAAATATCTATAGTAAAATCTTAGCCTACCATGATGCTACAAAGATAAATGTACAAAATGTAAATTTTATTTTTAAATATTTTTTAATTTTTTAAGAGAATGAAAAATAATAGATAAAACAGAAATAATACTGAATTTCAAAAACAAGATGGCAAGAATTCAATTGTATATCATTAATATTTTTTTCTTTTCACATTCTTTTGGGGGGAGTTTACACATTTCTTATGCTGAAATTATATTCTTTATTTCATTGTTTACACAACATCTGTGTTTCTGATATCAATATTTACTCTAGTTATAGAAATGCTAGAGTAAGCTTGCAAAGCAAGCACAATAAAATAACTGACTATTATTACAGAATGCTGGACTGCGTTGGATTGTGTCGCCGAGTTCAGCACAATGGAGTGCTCGTCTTTGACAGGTCTAGACAAAAAAAAAGAGGTATACAAAGGAAGAATCATGATGTGGGTGCATAAACAGTACAGTTAGGATAAATATGCTGTGCTTCTACATAGTTCTATGAGAAGCAAGATTTTCACTAATAGTGGTTGGTCAAGAAATTATGTTGGTTTCTAGTACTATGAACAAACACTGGGGAGATAAGGTAGAAAGTATTAATTATTGAATCTGTGATATGATTCAGCTATAAAACATAACATAAGCATGTAGTTACACTCTCTTCATTCACTGACTAGAAACATCTGCTATAATAATGTCTATAAGTATATCATGTATGCACCTTGTACAACACCGAAACATTTCGAAAACATTTTGCAATGCATTAATTTATCGAATCTTTCCTATTCATTTGTCTTGAAACTTTTTCATAGCTATTTCTTCTTCAATAGAAAAGATAATAATAATAAAAAATCCAGAGTCCTCTCCAAAATTTCTCTGGATTATGAACATTAATAACTACTGCATTCTCCCTGCACAAAAATTCTACTTGTTCTCCCCTCAGTGAAATAATATTGAACACTTTGATTTAAGACCAGGATCTAACAATTCCTTTAATCACATCTCCAGGTTCTATGAATCACTATGCCCAGTGGCTTCCACAACATAAATCTTTCTTTAATCTCTTCCCCACAACAGTGGATCACAATCAACTATTCTCTGGCCTATGATATAAAATATACACAATATTTATATTAAAAGAAGATATTTGTACTGTCAACAGGCACACTTGTCTTTTAACAGTTCATCTAAATATTATTTGATTTTTAGAGATTGTACCATTTTGAGATTTACTACTTGAGGGTTGTGAGTTTATGAAATTATATATGGAAATATACCGTGTTAACCAGGAAAAGAACAGAATTTTTGTCTAGAAAAAACAGTTAAGAGTTTAGCGTTCTGGATGTTATCACCTAGATTTGTCTTTAACTCTAAAAAAATTCCTCAGTTCCTCAAATACTTTTCATACACATTTAGGGTTTTAGCGTATTTCTGATTAAATAATCTTGAAATATACTTTCCCAATTCCAGGTGAATTGTTTTTGCTTTATCTTTTGATGTTATGTTGTAATGACTGTAAAGACTTTGTTTCCATTCTTACATTTTCATATGGTTTTGCAATATTGCTCAAGTGACATATTTTCAAAGCTACTGATTATGAAAGTATTAACCTTATGACACTCTAATAGCTTTTTCTCATCCTTAGGAAAATATTGTTTGTAATTTGTCTTTATCCAAATCTATCAGTCATTTAAAAGAGTTTGATTATATCTTTTACAATTTGAACATCTTTTACTTCCTTTTTGAACTGATTATATCAATTCAGAATTCTAGCTAGGTATTAAAAAGGAGTAAAAGGGGGCATCTCTTGTTTCATTCTTGAGAGAAATAAACTTCTAACCTTTATGCATGATATCAGATACAGTTTTAGTAGATGTGCTTTAAGAAACTCAAGAACATTCTTCTATTCCCACTTTCCTGAAAGTTGTTATGACCCAGTGCAGAACTTTATGTTAAATGCTATTTTTCAATCTATTCATATGATTTTCTTCTCTGGCTTGTTGATAAAATGGTTACAATGATTTTTTTTTTCATGTGAAAGGGGGATTGGCATACTTGTATTAAACTATTTTTGACTATGGTGAATAATTTTTATACATTGTTGGGTCTAATTTGCTAACATTTGTTGAGGACTTTTGCATCTATTATATGATCAACATTCATGTTTATATTCGTCGGGTTTTACTACCACAGAGTTGTCAGTTTAAGGAAGTTCTCTCTGATTCTATCTTCTAAGAGATTTTATAAAATTATCATAATTTCTTCCCAAAAATTTTACACAATTATCCAGGAATCTACCTGGGCCTGATGTTATCTTTTGAAAAAGTAGTAATTGATTTTATGTCTTCAGTAATTATAGGTTTATTAAGAATTGTTTTTTTTCCTTTTGTACAAGTTTTAGTATATTTTGCTTTTCAAAAATAAGTTATCAAATTTAGAACACTAGAGTTGTACAGAGTATTATTTCATTATGTTTTCATATGGCATTTACAATCATGTCTCTTATTTCTGATATTAATACTTTACATTACAAAATTCAATAATATGTAGTAGGTCAAATTATAACTAAAAGTTGATTAGAATATAATAAAAGCAACAGTCTACATGCTTAGAATATTTAAGAAACATTGAATAGCACAGATGATACAAAATAAAACTCTTTTCTCTGATGGAATTTTATCACGTGAAACTATATCATGCTAGAAATACATGGGTAGCAGAGGGTTCTATTTCCTGAATCTTCTGGACAATAAAGATTGAGTATTCCTTATGTTTATGACTGCCAGAGAAAACCGATAAAACTGATGGAAAAAAGCAAAGTCAGAACAATCTAACTTATATTAGTTATAAATCTCAGGTTCTAAGTTTTTCCATCCTATATTATATAAACTCAAACACACAAGTGAAATTTAATTGAGAAGGTATGCAGGCATGCCTGCAACCAAGAAACAGTAGATAAGCCAAAAATGAAATCATTCAACTACTCTGACATTTGAGCCCATGTTTTCAGTCTTCTATAAGCTATTTCACACATACCTCCACGCATACACAGTGAAGTTTTATAACATTTCTGAAAAACAATATTTGATAGATTGAAATTATTTAGCTAAAATTTCATTTTCTTGGTAATATATTCTCCCAAAACCTTTATACTGTTTGTTACTGTATAACAATAAATACCATCCTTTTTAAACAATGAAGTAATAATAAAAATAACAGAAAATAAAATATGGCAGATACATGTAAGAGAACTATTTATAGATAAGACATTCGGTTAATGTGCCCACAGGTATTCTAGCTTAATTTAATACTAAGAAATGAAATTTATAGTAAGAATTTGCTTAGCATTCTTTCCTTCATATTAGGAGCAGTCTGTGTATGGTAAAATATGTAAATGATACTTGCATATCCTGAATCTTTAATGTGATCGCATGAATGCAAAACAGTCATGGTATAATCTGTATTGTATCTTATGAATATTTT
>PVKA01053054.1:0-11417 GCA_004027165.1 Ctenomys sociabilis
TTTTTTTTTTTTTTTTTTTTTTTTTTTTTTTTTTTTTTTTTTTTTTTTTTTTTTGAGACATAGTCTTGTGAAGATGCTAAGGTACTCAAGTTTAGCTGGAACTTGTGATCTTTCTGCCTTAGCCTCCCGCCTCTGCTAGGGTAATAGGAATGCACCACCACATCTGCCTCATTTATTTCAATTTGAAAAGACACACGTGGCTTTGGGCTACCACAGTAGACGAGGAGATGGGCATGGATTTTCTCTGCTTTATGCATGACCACATGCTGCCCTGGGGAAGTCCACAGTGAGGAAGTGGCTTCTGAGCAGCACTCTCAGACACCCCTTCTGGGTCCCACAGAGACAAGATTACTATGAACAAAGAAACCAGCGGGGTACCATCCCATACCGGTTTGGATGGGAAGAGGGCAGCATGAACTGGAACTCAACTACGCAGGTACCATCCGGGAGCTCCCGGTGCTGCAGGCTGTTCAGCTCATAGGCGATGTATCCCCTCCGCACATAAACCTGATAGGGCAGAAAGAGCAAGGGGACATTCAGAGGTGTCCTAAGTCCCAAGAAAACTCAGGCTTCATGGATGCTGGAAATGATCTCCACACGTTCCATAAGCAGCCCTGAAAAACATTGTCATAAGGCTTGCTGAACTTTCTCTGAAGTACTAGATGGCAAATATTTTTGGCTTTGTGGGATGTATCATCCCAGCTGCAGCTATTAGCTTCTGCTACAGTAGCGTGAAAGCAGCCTTAAAATTAACATAAATGAATGGATATGGTTTTACTTGAATAAAACTTTATTTACATAAACAAGCAGTGTGCCCCAGGTAGCCAATGGGCTAACGTCTGCCAACCCTTCTCTGGAGAAGCTCTGACCACATACGTAATTTAACCTTTCTAGATAGAGGATAGCTCAAATAATTGTACTGCTGATCTCTGCTAGTCTATTGAAAGCAGCAGTTAATGCTTAAGTTTTTTTCTTCTTCAAAACTTTTTATAACTTTAAAAAAAAAAATCTGGCAACCTAAACAACTAATTCGAAGAAAACATAATGCAATATAACAGTCATTGTTGAATTCCTATTATGTTGTTTAGTAAAATTCTGTAGTGCTTCTAATGTTTTTACTATTTTTATCTTTTAAAAATAAATAAATCAAAATAAAAAAGAACTCTATAAATTTTTTTTTAAATTTTATAATAAAAAAATAAACTTTCTAGTAGCCAAAAAAGAAATAGAAAAAAAAGAACAGGTAAAAATAACTGTAATGATATATTTTATTTCTCCTCACATACTACTTCCACACGTGACTGATGACACAAGAAACTTCATAAGCGTCTTACATTCTTCCCCCTCGCCGTCTCGGGAATCCAGCCCAGCTCAATGCAGGCAAGTTGCATTTCAAGTGTTGACTACCCATACAAGGCCAGGGGCTACCATACTGGACAATGAAATTTTAGGGTGCAAACTCTAGAAAATTTTCAAGTGAATACAGAATATAGGAACTGTGTGGCAAGAGTTAGCCTAGCGAGCCCAATTGCCGCTCATTGAAGGCCTTCCTGGGTGGTTCTTGCCAGCATCAGGGGACTTGGGGAGGATTCCCAGCCTTCTGTGGTAAGGAAGGCATGAATACTGCGGTTCCCACCAAACAGCTGCTTTCTCTTTCAGAATTTAGTAGCAGAGGGTAACTCTAAGGCCAGTACCATGCCCCAAACCCTGGGTATAAACGGGTGTGGAGGTGCATGCTTGGAATCAGTCTTCTGGGAGGCTGAGCCTGGGAAGCATGAGTTTGAACACAGCCTGGACAATTTAACAAGTTAGCAAGAACATGTCTCAAAAAAAGAAAAAGGAGCAAGAAAGGAGAGACAGAGAGAGAGAGACAGAGAGAGAGAGAGAAGGAGGAGGAGGAGAAAGAGAGGGAGGAGAGGGAGAAGGAGAAGAGAAGCAGAATGGAGGGGAGGGGAGGGGACGGGAGGAGAGGATGCTACACTTCACATGCACTGTTGTAACTCACTGCTAGAGGAGTTCAACACACCCTACATAATCTGCGGGAGAAGACCCTTGAGAGCTTGTGCCTGGTGTCCTTCCCATTGCCTCATGCACTCTTTGCTAAGTGTGCCCCGCATCCTAAATCATAGCTTTAGGGCAACTAAATCCTGATTCCTGTGTGTCCCAGCAAATAACTGAAACTGGGAATGCTCCTGGGGACCCCTGGTACACTGAGGGCAGGGCCAAAATCCTACACCTGAGGAGGCTGAGCTAGCTCTTGTGTTTGCAATTTTCCTGGGCCATGAAAAAAAGGCTGAACCACATTCAATAAGTATACTGGACAAAATGATGTTGTGTATAAAAGCAGCCTAGAAAAATCTCTCGTAGACATAAATAAGATTTCACCTTTGTTTTGGTTTGGTTTTGTAGTACTGGGGATTGAGCCAAGAGCCTATGCACTGAACTATATTCCCAGGTCACTTATAAATATTTAAATTTAAAAAAAAAATTCCAATAAGGTTTCCCTAAGTTGCCCAGGCTGGACTTGAACTTGAGGTCCCCCTACCTCAGCTTCCTTTAGTGTTGAATTACAGGTGCGTACCACCATATCTGGTTAGATTTCACACTTTACAAAGTCATTGATCTTAAGGTGTTTGGAAGTCATCATTGGAAACCAAGAGAGGGGCTTGAGAAGGATTATTTCAAAATAAAATAAAAAACTGCCAGCCCTGTGGCTGCCGGATCCTAACAGGCCCAAATGGCCCTCACTGAGACCCAGCCAACACGTTTGACTTCAGGGTGGGCGACCCATGGGGCCTAAAGGTTGTAGGGGAGAGAGAGGGGCCACGGAGCACAAAGACATGAAGTACAAAGGATCAAGAGTTGAGAGAAAACCACCCCGAGCCATGCTGAGAACATATGACATCGCCTCCACTTCCTATGAGAGCAGATTAACAGCACAGAATTCCTGAAACTAACCAAACACTTCATGGCCACTGAATTCGGGGAGGACTGGACGCATCCTTCTTGTGGATGGTCACCTTAGGTTGTCACCTAAGTGCCTCTGGCCCTCATAGCTAGGTAGAAAGGCACTGAGCGCACAGGAGTGGGAAAGCTAGATGAGGGGCCTCAGTCAGCTCCAGGACTGTTCGGCTGTGCCCTGCCTGCAGGGAGCTGATGACACAGGGCACAGCATGGGCTTTACAATAGGACAGAAGTGGTGTGAATCCCGCTTCTGCCCTTCGTTGCCTCTCTGAGCATCAGTTCCTTCCTCAGTAAGATGGGCAGGGTAGCATTTCCTACCTTTCTGGGACAATGGACGGTAAGGGCATGTTTGCAAGGCCTGTGGCCTGGGCTCAGGGATGTGGAGGGCAGGAATGAACGCCTTACCACGTATGTGCAGCCCTTCAGACAGGTGCTCCCTGGGCCTGTGCTCCTTACCTCCAGAGATGCCATGCAGACAACCTTGTTAGCATGGTAGAAGAAAGTGGGCAGCACATCAAATATGGTGGTTTCTGAAAGTATTAATTTCTATAGAAATAGGAAAAAGGAAAAGTCAATGGGACTAAATTTTAACTAGCAGCTCCGGTGGGGGCAGGGGGCACAGAAGCTGAGTATGTTACTAATTGTAGCCAGTGTCACCACCTCCTCTTAAGATCAGGACAGTGACACCGAGGGATGACAGCATGCGGGGATAGCTCTCGGGTTCAGGTGCTCAGGTTGCCTGCACCCAGGTAAATGAACTAGAGTCATGAGGGGCAGGGCTAGGGCTGGGAAGGCCAGACCTGGCCCTGGGAGAGAGAGCTTGGCCACGCCACAGGGCACCTGCGGCTTCCAAACATGCTTCACCACACCTGCACTTTTAACACTACACTGCCAGACAAGCCCTGTGCCTGTCTTGCTGTGCCTCCTGGAGGCCCGAGTGCCAACACCTCCTTCCCCAGAACCTCCCTTCAGCCCCATACAGCCCTGTCGACAGGTTCTAAACCACCAGACTGGCAGCACCTTGAGGGCGAGAGAAGATCCCAGCCCCGAGACCCACATAGGCCCCATAAGTGCTCTGCGAACACTGAAAGGAAGCAGAGGCCTCACCTTGAGGTTGTCTGGACAGAACTGGTGGCCATACATGTCGATGGCGGACAGGAAGATGGACTCCACCTGGTTGTGCCTCAGCTCATAGGAGGGGAGGTGGGAGGCGATCAGGACCTACAGGAGAGGGGGCCAGAGGGCTGACGTGAGGGAAACTGGTGGGCAGGGGACCACACCCTGGGGCACCACATCCCTTTGAGGCCCTACCTGTCTGGCTCTGAGGGCCACTTTGCAGTGTTCGCTCTTGCTTAGCTGGGTGAGCTCATTGAGGATGGAGGTCAGCTCCTCTGACAGGGAAGGATCGGGGCCACAGAGCTCATCCTTTGGGGGACAGAACCAGAGCCCAAGTAGTTAGAGTGACAAACCCCCAGCATTCTCCTTAGTCAGGGCACAGCTGCCCTCCAGCAAGTCAGATTCTGCTCCCAGGACACACCAAGCACTGTCCAAAATGTATGGCCTTGTCCCTTCCTGCAGCATACCCACCCACCCATTCATTTGTTTGTTCGTTCATTCATTCATTCATTCATTCATTCATTCATTCATTCATTCATTCACACATTATCTACTTTAAAACATGCTCTCCAGTTCTGGTGAAAAAAGAAATATAACCCTACATGTAATAGGATGCATAGCACTTATTCAAAAAGCTTGTGACCAGAACTATTTTAGATTCAGAGGTTTCTAAATTTTGGAATATTTGAACATATATATTGTGTAACACATGTATATATATACACACATATATATGTATGTGGCCTCACTGTTTCACTGCCCAGAGGCCTGAAGCTGAATCTTGCAGGATAAAAGGAAGGGATGCTGTTTTGTTCTGTGCATCCAGGCTGGCTGCTTCTGACTGAGGTCTGCATTAAAGACCAGGGCAGTGCACATGCGTTCTCTGCTTCTGCTCTATGTCCCTGCTGCAATGGCAGGCTTGGGAATGGCCCGAGTAGAACCTGCTGAGAACAGGGCCAGGATGCAGGGCTGCGAGCTTCCGAGTACACCAGCCAGGATTCTCCCCTCGGTAGCCCCACTGCTGCCTTTTCCTAGTTATATGATGGAGATGTTTCCACAATCAACAACTTTAACACACTGATATTTCATACATGTCAAAGCTGAAGAAATTCCATAGGAAGTTTTTAAAGTCTTCTCTCTTTTTTTTTTAATTCATTTATTTATTACAGTGTCTTGCTACACATCACAGATTCTTTCTTTTTTGCGGGGGGAGGGGGAGGTCAGCTCAGCCTGCCCTGCGGGGAGGGGCTGGCATGGCATGTGGTGCTGGGGATCGAACCGTGGTCCCTGAGAGGCGCTTTAGACCACTGAGCTATCTTGCCAGCCCTAAAGTCTTCTCTTTCCTACAGTCTGATTTTCTTGGTAGGACCCAAGAAAATCAGTGGCCTCACTGTCACCACCTGTCACCCCCAGCTGGTGGCTCCAGGAACAGTAGTGCCCAAGCGATGCCAGCAACCAGGCCAGAAGGCTTCAAAGAAGCCACAGGGTCACCAGCAGTGCATGTGAATATATTTTAAAGGCCTAGACACCACGCTCCACATCCCAAAGCCCCTGACACTGTGCTTTCTTGTTAACCTGGACAACTAGAAAGGCTCCAAAGAAGTTATTTTACTATAATCATCCCATTTGTAAGTTTTTCTGGAAGCTTCCTAGGTACCACACACCACGTAGTACACACAACCTACTCTTTTCTCCTGAATGGAACCGAACAAACCAGGAAAATAACGAATCTCACATATCACCCCAAACCACACCTGGACATTTTCACCCACATTCAAAGAAGCCCCATAAGGAGAAGAGCTCTGAAGTAAGCCACTACAGTCTTCCCCAGGCTGCGTTGTGCACAGAATTTTTATATGTCACACCCAGGAGAAAGTTCATTTGTGTGGGCGGGTAATCCCTGGACCCGCCCCGTCCAGCTTTTCTTTGAAAGTCAAGCTCACTGTAATAGATTATAGGTATACCTTACTTTCCAAACAAACTCAAAAACACTCCATGCAAAGGAGGGGTTTTGAAAACTCCTATTATGTTAGCAGTGGAATCCCCACCCCACCTCCCCCAGAGAAACTGCTTCTTGGACATCACTCCTGTCTGCACACTACACTTGGGGAGCCCATTCCCCAAGTTAGTTTCCAAAACTGCATGAGTACTGAAGGCTGGAAATCCTTGTACTTAGCAGCTTGATCCACTAACTGGAAGCCTTTCACTACAGCGGTGCATTTTATTTTGGTGTAATAAGTATGCGTGTAATACCAACCTCTCTCTCACTTCCACTTATTTTTGAAAGTCAGTTACGAATATCATGAATCTCTAGACTATTCAAGCACATAACTCCTTGCGCAAAAAGACTCCTATCTGTAGAACTAATAAAACGCCAAAGAAATTGAACATGAAACTCGTGATACTATCTAATAAACAGTCTGTGTGTCAGTTTCCCATCAGGGAGGCTTTTAAAAGGAACACCTGCATCTCACCTCCTTTAGACTCTGATTTAAATGAACAAGGGGGTTTGGGCTCCTGGCATCTGTATTTTTTAAAGTCAGACCTCCCCACCTCTGCCATAACTGTCATGTGTGATCAGGATTAACATCCGTACAAAGTATTATTAAATGGCTCTTCACAAAAGCACCAATATTTACACGCACATCTTATCAGCTAGCCTAGCAGCCATGGCCCAAATTCAGCCCACTGAGTGTTTCTGTACAGAGTCTACCAAAACAATGTATACAAACTTTGGGCCTTCAGTGTCTTGACAAACATCTGAAAGCTCATGGGCACCACGTTGAGCACCTCGGTAATTGTAGAAGCCAAAGGTAACTTGTATTAATCTCATGATGTCTCCATAAATTTAGTGTTAAACTATGTATACAGGTTTTTCCTGATGCCTACATTTTTGAGCAAACCCTGTATATATGGGTTTATAGGAACATGGTCACTTTCACTTATGTTTTCTTTTTTTGTCTTTTTGAGACAGGGTCTCACTATGCAGTTCAGGTTGGCCTTAAGCTCACTTTGTAGCTCAGGCTTGTCTTGAACCCGCAACAATTATCCTGCCTCAGTCTCCTGAGTGCTTGGATTACAGGCCTGCGCCACCACGCCTGGCTTTTCTTTTTTTTTTACAGTGCTGGGGATTGAACTCAGGACCCTCCACTTGCCAGGCGAGCACTTATTCTACTGAGCTATCTCCCTGGACCTCATTTACTTCTATCATGCCTGTGTCTATACTTGGGTGGCAACAACAAATTATATAGAGCTGAGCTCTACATAATAAAGACTCTATGATCCAAATCCTGAAATATTGACCATCTGGAGCCTTTTACTGGAAAATACTTGTGAGTCCCCATACTATAAGCCAAATGCAAGTCTCTCCTATTCTGCTGATCCTACATTTTTAAAATAAGTCACCAGGGAAGATTATTAGGGGGTAAAAAATCTATAACTATGAAAGATTGCTAGCTATTAAGGAAAAAAATTTCAGCCATGAAGGACTGCTCATTGCTACTTCATAGGAAAAGAAATAGGAATGATGGAACCTCTCCCTTTTCAACAAAGGCAAAATAAAAGAGCACAAGACTCAGAGCACACTATCCCTTGAGTAATAGCTCATGGCCTGGGAGCCAGGCTGTGGGTTCAAATCTTGGCACTGTCCCTACAAGCTGTGGGTAAGTAGCTTCATCTTTCTGTGCCAAAGGAAGGTAAGGACGCTACCCATCTATTAGGGTTGCTGTGAGAATTGAAGGAGTTCATACTTCTTTGTAAAGCCCTCCCAGAGTGCCTGGCACAGAACTGGCGCTTTGTGAGTATCAGGCATGATCCACCCAGGGCTCAGCACACTCCACCCACTGCCTGCTGTCCCGGTGTTTTCCAGTGGGACATAGCCAAACCCACTCATTCACACAGCACAAGTCAGGGACCAAGAGGACAGGACCCGGAAAATCTAAAACATTTACTTCCGGGCTCTTTCCAGATCACATCTGGAGCCCCCAGCCCCCTAACATGGGGTGCAGAACCCCTTCCTGCTTACAATCAGCATGATCACCAGCTGGTTCTTCTTGGCCACCTGTGCATGTGAGAAGATGCAGTCCAGCACGTGGGACATGTCGGGCTTGAACTGCTCCCTGAGGTTGATCACACACTTGTCAAAGTGTGCTGCAGGGGAGACAAAAGAGCACACAGAACTGGCTGGTACCCGGCTTCTCCACACTGCCCCTGCCTGTGGCTTCTCACTAGTGCCACCATTACTGGGGTAGGCTCAGCACAGGGCACACATCTTGCCTTGTTGGAAATGGTTCTCCACCTGCAAGTATCTTCGCAGGAGATCCAGCACCACGGCTTTCAAATAGCCTCGGGTCCCACTGCGATACCTGGAGAGAAAGGAATGCAGCTAGGTGAATGCCATGCTGTGGGTGGCATCCAAGTAGCTTACTCTTTTCTTAAAACATTAATTATTACTATTATTTTTTTGACATGCAACATACAAACTTTATTTAACAAGAACAGGTAACATCAAACAGGCACCTTTGGGGCCAGGGAGATGGCTCAGTAGAATAAGCGTTTCCCTGGCAAGCGCAAGGATCTGAATTCAATCCCAGTCCCGCCAAAAAGGAAAAAGAAAAACAGGCACCTTTATCAAGAGAAAATTGTCTAGAAGAAATGTCTTAGGGGCCAGGGAGATAGCTCAGTAGAATTAAGTGCTTGCCTGGCAAGCACAGGGTCCTGAGTTCAATCCCCAATATCGAAAAAAGAAAGAAAGAAACATCTTAAGCCCTTACAACAACCTACTTGTAGCTCCATTTAGCTGTTGCTCTGTTGCTGTGAAGAATACAGTTCACGCACAGATAGAAAAGAGTGATTTGTACATTTGTGAAGCATTCACTGAATACTACCTTATACACACGTACACATTAAGTTTGAAAAAGGTTTAACTGTTGATCCAAGATACACTTCATTTCTGTTCTTTAGGAAGAGGTCGTCTGAACAGAAGAACACGCGGTTCTGGCTCATGAATCATGAGCCTAGACTCTGCTGGACGCCAAGTCTTCTCCGTTCCTCTTCAGACATCAGATGAGCTTGGGTACTTGTCTGGACAGTTCTCTGGGCCACACGATGTGCCAGTACTTGTGCTATTCGAAAAACTTGTCCGAGTAGTAAATCTGCTTATTGGCCATTCTGCCAGCGCACAGCAGTGTGGAAAACAAAGTGAACGGGAGGCCAACAGCCGCTCAGCCAGGCACGCGTCTCCTCAGAGCCAAGGCAACCACTGTTACTATTATTTTTTTATGTATTTAGTTACAGGGTCTACAGGGTCTCACTATGTACATTGGACTCATAGTGATCCTCCTGTTTTCAGCCTCCAAAGCGCTGGGATTACAAGCCGCACCACCACACCCAGTCTCAGTCACCTGCTTTAGCACGCCCTGGGGGCAGGGCCCGCAAGGCACACCAGGGATCCAACCTGGCCACTGTTCTCTGCCTAAGCAAGCACTTTAGTCCACTGAGCTATCTGGCTGGCCTTATTTATTTATTTATTATTATTATTTTCTTTTTTTTTTTTTTAGCACTACTGGAGATTGAACACAGGGTCTTTGTACTGAGCTACATCTTCAGGCTATTTTTTACTTTGACACAGGTTTTTACTAACTCATTAAGTTGCCCAAGTTGGGCTTGAATGTACAGTTCTCTTGAATCAGCCACCCAGAATGCTCAGAATAGAAGTACGAGTCATCATTCCCGAATATGGCTTTAAAAGGGTGAAACATGGATTTATTCCATGGACCCCAAGAGAATAAAAAAGAAGGAAACAGTATCTGGAGGCTGGGTCCTTTAGCCCTTAAGCTTGGGAAGTCAGGGAGCCAGGTCCTTGTCACCATCTCTACAAGCCATAGGTAGCCATGACTTTGTACATCGAGCTGGAGGCCAGGCTGGGTTGGTCCCCAAAACAGAGCCTCACCATGGTGCCTGTCCAGCCCTGGGAGGAAGGTGAAAACCTGAGTTGGGACGCTCAGAGGGGGAAGCTGATTCAGCAGACTTTTCCCATAAAAACAACACAGCAATTCTTACAGAATGTATAAAGATGTTTTCAAAAGACGCTCTCAAAGATAGTTATCATAAATCACTATGTAAATCCCACATCCCCTGGAAACAAAACTTTAACACAGGCTTTCCCCCAACACTTCCTCTTCTAAGGTATTTCTGAACCTAGGTAACTGGGTTTCTAAGGAGGTGCGATTCAAAGTTCGGACAAAGCAGAAACCAGAATGATCTCGTGTCACTAGATTAAACCAACCACAAAACACAGCAAGAACCTAAAATATCATTTGCCCAAGTGTGATTTTGAAATCCATCCAATGGGCTGGCCAAATAGCTCAGCAGATTAAAGTACCTACTTAGGTAGACACAGGGGCCAGGAGTTCGATCCCTAGGTATAGAGAGCTGAGAATAGCCTCGCCTGAAAGACGGCGCTGGCTTCCGCCTTCCACCCCCCCCACCCCCCACCCCAACCCCCCCCCTGGGTGAGTGCTCTCTGTAGTAAACAACTCCTTATATGGCTAAGGCAAAGACTGTGGCTCCCTTCCGCATATCAGCTACGCCCAGTGTCACTCCAGGGTTGGACGCCTTGTGGTATATAGCTTGGGGCGGGCTTGCCCAGGGAGGAGGGGAGGAGCGGAGGAGGAGTGGAGGAGTGGAGGAGAAGGAGGAAAAGAAGAACTACTCAATCCATGGAAGAATAAAGCATTGAAGAGACAACCAGTGGTCGCGGCTTCCTTGCTGGCGAGGATGCGCGTGACAAGTGGTGCCGAAACCCGGGAACTGCAGTCCCGTGACTGGTTGAAGCTCTGCACAAGTGGTACCAGTAAGCCCCGAGGTAAGTAGGGGTCCGCTTCGAGCGGGTAACAGCCCATGGGCCCAAGGCTAAAGGGGGGCGTGGGAGTCACCTAGAGTGACAGGGAACCCGGTAAGGGCGTTCTCTCTGTAAATGAAGAGGGAGCAAGAGTTCACTGAGAGCAGACTAAAAGTGAAAGTAAGGTTAAGAATGGGTGCGTCTGCGTCAAGCCCAATTTTTTAGGCTCTAAAGGAGCTGCTGTATGCAAAAAAGCTCAAGTTGAGCAAAAGAACCTTGGAGAAATTTCTTGAAGAGTGTGATATTGTAGCTCCCTGGTTCGCGGTGTCCGGAAGTCTCACGGTACCGTCCTGGGACAAACTAGGAAGAGATTTAGATTTAGCTCATGAACAAGGGACACTAAGGGCTGGAGTGAGACCGATTTGGCTGTTGATCCGGGGATGCTTGGGGGGCTGGCAAGATAGCTCAGCGGTCTAGAGCGCCTCCCAGGGACCGC